>JAQFYT010003841.1:0-10034 GCA_034694925.1 Ceratophysella denticulata | reverse complement strand
ATACATGTAGTTTTAAGCATATCGTTCTTAATGCTGTAATGTTGTAGAAACGACAATGATTTTAATTATTCATGGTTAACCTTTTCCCTTTAGGTCAGGTGAGCTAATTTTGATTTCATCTGAAAAAGGAATAAATAGAATATTTAAGTTATATCGTTTCGATCTTTGAAATGCTCACAAGGGGCATTAACTTTATCATATTCTGAATAAAATTAACTGTTTAAAAATCTGCATCGTAAAAATAGCATAAATATAATATTCACGTTATGGGTTCCAGGAAACGGTAACACATAAGACAATCTCGTAAACTAAGAACCATTTTCTAAATCTGCGGAATGCCAGTTCTCAAAGTATTTATTTACAAACTAGGCAGGGCTATGAATCCAAAATCCAAATCACAAAATCAAATTCATGGTTAGTTACATGATTCGTCCATTTCATCGTGTGGCCAAGTCTCACAAGGTGACATAACAAAAACCTCCACTTCATCCAGGTAACCCACGAAGTTTCGGTCAAGTTTCCAAGTGCTTGCATTTGCATGGCTACTTGAATGCGGATGCTGAGCTGCTAGGCGTTTATGGGCATCCACATAAATCTTGTAGTAGCGCTCAAGTGCTGCTTCGATCAGCGGACAATCATTGCGTGTTACCTGAATGTATGTAGAATTAAAAATGAATAAGTTAATTATACCAAAATGTCAATAAACATTACATTTTTTCACTAACACACCTTAAACTGGAATATAGCTGGTCGAAAAATCATGTATTGGTCCCCATACACTCGGGTCAGCTGCGGTTTTGGCCATGGTTCACCTTTCGTTGGATAAACATCCGGACCTAAACGCTTCAAATTTCCTGATATGGAGTCATAATGACCGAGACATTGCTGGAAGCAAATTCCCAGTATAAACGTAAAGAATATTGCAAAATGCTTCATTTTCGAAGCATTTATTTGTTTGAAATTAATCTGAAAATAGAATTTCCTATGGGGTTGATACCAGTCAGTCAATTAGCCAAAGCCAAACTGCTGGGACTGGAACCTGGTAGAACGAGAGCTGAAGACAGAGAAAGTTATAATTTATAATTGTGGAGTATTATTTTTGTGGGTGTGTTTACTTACGAGAGTTAAGCTCTTCGCTCGTCTGTTTTCAGAGAGGTTCAGAGATTAGGTATAATAGAGATTAAGTGCCATAGTTGTTGGGATTGGGATTGAGTAACGGGATCTTATGGCTTTACATGTTATAGGTACACCTAGTCATCGTCATGCTCATGGACCGGTTATTAAACCCAAGTGGACAAGCGACAGGAAATAATTCAAATTGATATTAATCTTATGGAAAATAAAAACCAAATTTTGTTTGGTTCTCAATCGAACCGGAGCCAAACCTCTACTTGAATTAATTAAGAATAAATTACTATATGTAGTTATGCCTATATCAACGAAATTGATAAAGAAGGTGATGGCTGGTCTAGTCTGGCATTCATACTGGTACCTATATACAGTAGTATGTAATGAACCGCCGCTGCGCTGGGAACAAAAGAAATATGGATGATTCTACCCGACGTTAGAGACCCCAAATAATTTAATTCATTCTGAGAAATGTGGAATATCATATCATCAGGTTAAGTGTACTACACTACCATATAGCTAATCATAAGCAATACAAATAGCAAGTACAAACATACTGGTGTAAACTACAATGGCAATACAAAAAACAGAGATCTCATTGATTTAGAAAATTGGCTTTAAAAAATGGTCAAAATCTAGTTCATCTCCATTATCCGTCCTTGCGGTCACTTTGGATTTTCTGGTTTGTTTCTTCTTTTCAGATTCAGGAAGGTGTTGGACGCCAATTAGTTTAACCGGCAATCGGTGTTTGAGTTTGTATTCCGGATCCTTGGCGTGTCTCATCATGTGCAGCTCAAAGTCGTCTTTGGTATTGAGTCGAACGTCACAGGTGGAACATGTCAAGTTATTCAGTGTTCGTTTATTGGTTTTACGTGTCGTGCTCTTCTTGGTGCTAGACACGTTCACTTTCCTCCGCTTTGAAACCACAGCAGAAGATTCCTCATTAGTATATCCAGAATCTTCATTGACACTGAATGTTCCTTTCGCTGAATCTCCAGTGTAGATGACTTCAAAATCCGTGAGTTCTGGCATGGGCTGATCAGCATGCTTGAGAACATAGTGATTCTTGAGATGAGCTCGTAGACTGAACATGGAAGAACAGAGGCCGCACTTGAACTTTCTTCCTTTGTGCACAATAGTAATATGATTGTACATATCACTCCCATTTTTTTTAACCCCACAATGAGGACAATCTTTTATGTCCAGTCCCAAATGACGCTTGAGATGACGCTGGAACTGTTCACGGCTCTTGAAATCAAGTGGACAGTGTTCACACTTGTAAGGCCTTCCACTGGGATCCGGATGCATTTTCCGAGTGTGGACAGAAACATCTTTTTCGTTCTTTCCCATAAATTCGCAAGTTAGACAAGGATAGGTTCTAATATTATGAACATTCTTCCGGTGAAGATTTAACTCGACACGACTTGAAAAACGAAACCCACAGCCCAGTGCCTGACACCGAAAAATTACAGGTTGGTGTAGTGGTGGAGGGGTATCAGTACCAATATGGGTCGGTTGCACCTCCACAGGAACAGAAACAGGATGGACTGTCTGTCGATGCATCCTCAAATCCAAGAGTGATTCAAATACTTTATCACAATCTTTACACCGATGCGTTGTGGAATGTAGCTCTTCCAGAACATGAATCTTCAAGTCTTGTTCTGATTTGTAGTAATCACCACAGTTTGTGCATTTGAAGTCGGATTTGGCACAGGGTTCCGGAGCTGGATGAGACCATCGTATATGGTAATTCAATCGTCCTTCTGACGTTGCAGCAAATTCGCAGATTTCACAGTAAAATGATTGTTCTCCGTGCTCACACTTCCTGTGAATGTTTAATTCGGATTTCAAGTCGAAAATAGTTCCACAAGTCATGCATTTATGCACAGGAACCGAAACTGGATCCGGTTGAGTTGGAATTGGAAAATCTGCCGGATTCATCTGATAGGTCATTATTTCAGTGTTAGTATCATCAGTAGGTGGGTTTTCTTTTACTTTTACGGTTAAAATCTTGCTCCGCCTCCGCGTTCTTGCTGGTGGCTTGGCCTCGGCAGCATGAGCACTTCCTATATGAGCATTCAATCGGATTTTACTTTTGAAAGAGCTACGACAATTGCCACACTTAAAAATCTGCTTAGCTGCTGTGCCCAGGCCCAGTATCGGGATGGGTTTAGCCCATGTACGGAGTATCGGTGGTTGTTTCTTGCCTCTTTTCTGAGATTCTACATGAACTTCCATAATATGTTTATTGAGATCTTCTGCGAACTCGAAGCTCACATTGCACACCTTGCATTTGCATGGGCTCTTTGGTTTTGGCTCTGCTGGTGCTGGATGTTTCCATCTCATATGCTGTTGTAGACCATTCGCCGACCTTGCGTTAAATCTACATTCCTTACAGCTATGCTTGCTGGCAATTACACACTCAGTTTCTATCAGATTCAATGGGTCCGGGCTCGTAATTACTTGATGCTTGGTTTTACGAGTTGATTGTCGACGAGGCTGGAATGTACTAATTTTTACGTCTGCATCTTTGTCTTCTTCATTTTCGGTAGGTTCCATTATTGATTGAATGTTAACGATGCGGAGTTGACCCGGGTTCATCAGGCTACTGGGTGAACATGGATTGTTGCCGCGATGGCGGTCATCATCCACCTCAAGGTTAGGCGTAGTGCGGTCAACATCCATGGAACCGGTCTTGCAGAAATCTGGGGGTATAACTGCAGTATCCATTTGAATCTGAAAAGTTTCCGCAAACTCTGGAGCACCGGCAGAATTTGTGGAAGCAACCGTGTTGATGCTCCAATGCTCTCCTGGACCTGATTCCGTATCTCCAATAAGTGGATCTGTCGGATAATTTAAAAACACCTTTTACATCTACGATAACCAAAATCAGATTCAGTATTTTAATTTCTTCACGATAATGATTATTAAATAAACATAGAATAATAGTAGCCACATATGAATCACTAACCCTGGGGATCGGGATTGGTCATCACTCCATCAGAATCATTCCGTAGGGTTTCACTTTTCACGTCAGCACTGAACTCAGCAGCTCTCAAATCATTTACCAGCTCCATCGGCAATCTACCTTGTCCTAAAACATGAATTGATAAAAGCCTATATTTAGTAAATTAACCTCACAACTTGACAATATTTAATCCCAACCAATGACCAATTATGGGTGCAACAATCAACATATGCGTGTATGTATAATGCGCTGTGCAGGTGGCATATGCCTTCCGCATCTTGCATGACCCTAACACAAAATATTAAAGTAGCAGAGTGTAATTTAAGATACACAAACGAGTGACGAGATATTAATAATGAAGAGCTTACCATAGCGTTGTTTAATATATTCTATGGCCACACCAAAACGAGCTTCACATCTTTGGAAATCTCTCTGTAAGTTTGTCAAGTATTCCGAGGAAACGGAAACATATTCCCCAGGATCTTCAATATTGTCCATTTTGCTCTGCTGACCTCTGACCCTCCGTGACATCTGTCCACCGCCCGGCTATACCAGATGCTGAGTGTACTGCAAGGTCAAAGAATTACACGGCGCGTCACGCTTGATGATTAAGTCATCATTAGTAAGTCTCCCTTCTTTGTCTGCAAGAACAAATTGTAATGATTTTACATTCAGTAATAAAAATAAAACAAAACAATTCTAAACTATGAATTTTTAAATTACGCTCACAATTCAGTTGCAGTTGTAATTTTCTGTACTCAGATGTCAGGTTGCGTTGTTTGAATTCTGAACACCGAATAGTGGACCAAATTGGACCAAATACGAATTATACAGTTCTGCCTTAAGTGTATTGTGCTTTGAATTTGAATACTCGCATTGCCGCGTTTCAATCGCCGCCACCCAAAGCTTATGTTTGCAGAATTTATTATCGAATAGAATTTTTCGATGCCATGAAAAAATAGAATATGCCATAAAAAAGAAGACTTTTGCAATAGGAAATGGAATGCTGCAATAAGTAAAATTGGTCTATAATTCCAAATGTTAGGTTAGTTGTTGGTCCTTTGGGCATTTCAAAAATCTAACCTAACCTGTAGAACGGACCAATCTCATCCACTAACGTTTTAACCGAACCTAACCTGACTAAAATCAAATTTACTGCCATGCAGACTTATTGCACAAGTCCTGTTTTTCATGGCAGATTCTATTTTCTCATGGCACGTTATTTCCCTTTATTTTCTCCTAACTACTTTTGTGTACCTATGCAAGTATTTCAACTAATTGACCCACTGCCGTTGCAGTCTTTAGTGTTTCTGCATTTATGATGCTTGAGTTGGCTGTTGTATTGATTTACGTATTACAGAGGCATTCATGAGACTGACAAAGAGATTGTGGGGTTGAGCTATGAATATTTAAAGCTGTTTTGATCTAATTTCAATTTCTTCGTATAACGTATAACCTTTTGATTTGTTATTACGAATGCCGTTAGCTATTTTCTGGGTTTAATTACGAACTGATATCAAGTAAGTTAGTTTTGGGTTCTAGGAAGTAGATGCATTTTATACCACGAAAAACCCGATAAAGAATGTTTTGCTTCCAAATTAAAAAATTGCGATATATATAGAGCAATTGCATATTATTACATCGTTATATGTATCTATGTGTACTTATAGAACAAAGAATGCATTTGCCATTTTAATTCTACTAATTTCAAGATTTGATTGAGTCAATATGAGCGAGATGAAAGAAGAAGCATAGTATATACACCTTTCTTATTTAATACGAATTAGATTCCAGGAAATGAGGAATACTACCTGTGGTAATAATGTAGGAATACGTTTTAAGCATTTTATGTTTTATGGCTGTATTTGTGCTTCACAAGCAATCAGTGTGGAAAACCAGTTATTGGATAAGAAATGCAAATGTAAAGCTTCGTAGTTTTGAGATGTAGTTATGAGATGAAATATGCCGATATGCATGTGAGGTCTTTATGTCCATGACGTTATGGAAACTTTTATCATTCTTTGCATAAGAATTATAGAGTAGTTTCATGAATTTTGAAATGAAATGTATTTATCCAATTTTGGTCTCAGTTTAGGCACATCATCTTAAACTTAAAATCGCAGAGAATAATCCGTCACGTCCTGTAAACAAGTCTATCAACGCAGTAGTGCACACCGGTACGTTGACATGCCAACAATTACAGACCACTAATTCAAAATTGGAATTCAATTTTTTTTTTATATTTTTGGAAGAATTATAACATCCGTAAACAACAACACGCGACAACGCGACGGGCCATGGGTTCCCATGGCTGCACATGCTAGTCCTAAATATCGTTCATTGATTTGATTAGTTTTGAATTCCGTAGTACCTAATCAAAGGTTTAGTAATTCCAATTTTGTTTGTTTGCTTGTTTGTTTGACTTTTATTTAAGTGTCTCGATGAGTTACAGCATATTTAGAATACAAGTATTATAAATGGTAGGAATATCAAATGACATATCCACGCTGGTTTCCGCCCACTGACACTATGTTGGAATACTCTTGAGGATAATCCAATATAAACCAATTCAATCTAAGAATCAGAATCATTCTTAAATTCTTGGTTTATCATCATATTCTGTCAAAAGCTATTTGTATATCTATAAGGTATATACCGCTCGGTACATTGCACTAAAATTCACTTTCCAAGTTCCGCTAATGCTCGAGCAAGGAATATAAATGGCGAATACTCTGAATCTGAACATTTTAAAAATCAGTATCAGGTGTATTCTCGTTCAAGATATACAATCAAACTTGAATGTAAATATGAAACTGAAAACTGAAATGCTCAGACTCCAGACCTAAACCCTAAACAGAAAGCCAACGGAGACCTGTAGCCTGAAAATCCGATGCGTGCTCGATTATTTGAATCGAACGAATTACATATATTGAATGTAATATATTTTTGAGTGAATCAATTTAAGACTAACAACCTTTTATCTATCTTTTCAAACTATTCTACTTAAATATGATATAAATTAGTTTGATGAATACAGTACAAATAAAATACTTATGCAATTGTTGACAGCTTCGAAAAGTTCAAACAATCCAGTTGAAACCGATTTCCTCCACAACATTACAGCTCAGAGCCAGAGCACAAATGCCATATATGTGCTACAATAGGGCATATTACCTAATTCATAAATAGGGTGTGCCGGCAATGGCTTTCTGTTGACGGTGTATATAGGAATAACTATATTACATAATAAAGTAGGTATATAATTAAGGCATACGCAATAACTTAAATCGCTTTTGATTTGGATTGAAATTATAATTCATAACAGGAATCGAAGTCTAAAAATCATTCCAGCATATTCTTGGGAATCATTGTGAGTCCAGCGGTGGGCAGTTTTCTTCCAATGTATAAAATTGTAAACTGCGTCTAATTTGGTGATTTTAACGGACGTAAAATTCGGGTGTCATTGAAATGTGCTGAAACTTGGCGACAAACGTGTTCTTATATAATTTGCACCAGTTCGTGACAAATAAACGTAAAAAAGCCTAACCTAACCGAGCTTGTGCAAATTAGAATCGCTGAAAAAAAAATTGTGGGAACACGTTTGCCGGTAAGTTTCAGCATTTTTGTGGGCACGTTTAATAATAAGCCCTAAAATATAAAATTCCTATTTCCAAAGCCAACTCTGGAAATTGATTTTTCAAGCCCGGGAGGAATAAGAGTTCTTGTGTAGAAAATCTCCATAATGTCTCCAGATGTAGAAATTGTTTGCCTATTCATTCTCCAAATATTATGGTCCAATCTCAACTCAATGGACAACCAGATCTCGAAATTAAATATTAAAAGTACCTACTTGAACGAAATTTAGGGCTTCCGTTATTTACAGAACCTTGTCCTCCTGACTGAACCTGAGTAAGACCAGAGAGGTCACGGTCAAGGCTATATTTTAAAATCTCTTTGACACGAGGCAGTTGTTGGAAGTGATACACGTTGATTCCAATTCCAAGTAATTGAACAATAACAAAAATAAGGTTCTGATTTCAGACGTCATCCGTTCGAGGATCCAAAGATTCAATATTCAATTCCTAGTACTCTTGTGCTTGAAAATGATGCAAACCGGCCACGAAAAATAGATACTGATTCTACTTCTTCGTAAGCTTTACGTAAGAAGTTTGTCAGTTTGGCGTCCCATTCCCATCGCATCATACATACCTGTTGTTCACCTGTATATTGAACGAATTCAGGTGGATTGGTTGCAATAAATTCAATACAGGGTGTCTTGCAATTCGGGTGAAACGATAATGTTAAAAAAATGTGAGACGGCTCTACCGATGAACTCCATGCAAATCAGTTATTCATATTTATTATTTCTAATTACCAAGTATTACAGCTGTATTGCCAATTTATCTTGACTAAGTTGAATTCTTCAATGTTTTAATGCTGTCACAAGGATAGTGCTTCTCGAACTGGTAAAACCAAACATTGTGTTTTACCGCGTTACTGAGTCACCATGTATGATTATGATTTGTGAGGACAGGTGGAAGTTTCTTGGGTTCATGCTGGGAGCACGTGAACAGAAACCCGTTCTTGATTTTTGATCATGAGGACGAGTTATCAGGAGACTAGTTATGAATTATGAATTAGTAATGATGCCCTGCCTCCAGAAGCAGAGGTGTGGCTTATATAAAGAACTCAAGGTACGGCGGACCAAGCGTCATTCAGCCATTGTCCATTCTCTCGTCAGCACCAGCCAAACAATTCCAGCCCGTTCATCAGGGTTTCTTTTTCAAACTTTTCCACCACCTCGAACGTGTCGATGACTATTGCGTTCAAAATCCAGGAAACCTTCCGACTCTCGCTCAACGAAAAGTAAGTAGTTCCTATCAGTCACTTTTTAAACGAGTTTTATGAAATTCGCAAGCGCCGCGCCGGTAAATTACAATTAATTACATCACGTTCACCAATAGACAATTGATCGATTTCATTAGATTCTTTGAAAACACTGGCGATAAAGCTGTAGGTTGTAGAAAGTTTGGAGAGCACGAAATTTGAGCTCGCAATTTTCCTTAAATAAATAACTAATTTTAAAAATTGCGAGTCGTGCTGCTGAGCATCTTTTAGGTAATTATGGCATCATCCCTTGAGCGAAAGCTGAGATATTCGGGCAGAGGTTGTGCTGTACTGTTGGTAACAGGCGCCACAGTCCACAGTCAGCCATTTTTAGCAGTTTCTTTACGTGAAAATAAGCATAAAGATTGGACATTGGACTATACTCAGCCTAAGTGGACAGACCAGTATGCTAATGAGAATGAACCTTGTATAATTGTGTCCTTACATGAAGCATTTAAACATTGTTCAAGCCATTCCATGCATACAAATGTGAATTTGTATTGAGTTGAATAATAAATTAATAATTTAGTATATGACAGTCAGTTTTCCAAATCCAATTCAAGATACAATTCTTTATTTTTCATTTTTGTTTTTTTGGAACGCTGAATACGATATATATGTGTTACGGTTCGGATAGTATCTTGGTTCTGTTATAACCGAACCGGTTCGTATATAACACTGAATGCGGTTTTCGCCAATTAAACACCATTAGTCAAGCTAATCAGAATTCGTTAATTATGGAATCTGGACCAGAATTTAGCGCTATTTCTAATGACCCACTCGTTAGCATTGCTAACCTGCTGGAACATTGTCAAATTACCCATTAATAGGAAGCGCTCCAGGACGCGTCAGATTCATTGATGTGGCATTTTCAGAAGAAAATAATATTCTGAGCTTAAAACTAATTCCACCATTAAAAAGAGCGCTAAATTCGGGTTCAGATCCAATAGTTATCAATTGCAAATTTACTTGAATAATGGTACTTAATTGGCGAAAACCGTATACAATATTATATACGAACCGGTTCGGTTATAACAGAACCAAGATTATA
>JAQFYT010003840.1:0-10037 GCA_034694925.1 Ceratophysella denticulata | reverse complement strand
CATCAGGTACATCTAACCTTGGGCACAACCTACGGCAGCACAATAAGCATGATCGGGAGTTTATACATGTACTCCTGGAAGCAAGTCGATGGAGTAAGAGAATATTATCCTGAGTCCATACGGTTAATGGTTAGTCTTCCGGAAGACTTCCTCACGCTTCGAACGCCGAACATGGAATGACAATGACTCTCAGCGGTCTGTTGACAGCAAACACGACATATTCATCCATCAATAAAACAATACTTGGAGCCCGAAAAATGGTTGCCTAGGTATCGTGAATATTTAATTTCGGGTCAATTGAAACCGCAGGACTTGAGATCACTTACACATCACTTGTCTAGAGCTTAACTGGTTTGTAATACTGGAAAAATCAAACGCGGGAGGAATTACCTACCAAAATAAAACTGCTTGATGATGTTACACCTTTACCCTTAGTACGAAAATGAGCATAGTATTGTTGATATACAACCGTTTAACTCAACAGAGCAATCCAGAAACACTGCTAATCTTGAACTGGACTGGGCTGGGACATAACGCTGAAAATACAACTGGTGACCAAGAAATCGTACCTACGAGGAAGGAAGCATAATGCATTGTTGTTCAGTGTCTATGTCTACCCAATCTCTAACACCTGCAAAAATCTATAAAAATTTAAACTAGGTATATTTAGATTTAAAATTTAAATACACACACTTAGTTATAATGCCATGCATTTAATTTTGAGAGTACAAACCTAATAATACGTTAGAATATGTCTTTATTTAGGTTGGAGAAGCCTGGTCAAAGAGAATTGGGGCTCAGGCTTAGCTGACTTATGATTTGAATTCGTTAGAGGTGCAGTCTTTCGTCCAAAATGAGAATGAGAATCTCGAGTCAATGTCTTGAGAAAGGGTTGAGATGTTCACTTCAGAGTTAAGATGTGGTTAGGTGTTTTCAGTCGGAATTCACGGGAGAGAAACACAAGGGTATGCCAACTTAAGCTTACAAGAATCTTAAATACATAGGTATAAGCAAACGACGCGTATTCATAATCTGGCCGTTCCATGCACTTATTTATGGATAATCAAGTCCACCCGTTAAATTCTATCCATATTTTAACATGATTTCATTGCTGATTATTTAATTTAATCCCCGCCGATTTAAAAATCACATACATAAACAATTCGATACAAACACACAACTATTTATTGAGTTGAATTCAGCCATATTCAAGATCCTTAATGAATTATATTGTATTGTGAATTGTGTGCAACTCGTAAAATGTGCATATAGTATAACACGATACCTAATTTAATTATTAGAATTACTTTTCTAACTCCAAATAGGTACCGTTCGGATTTTACATTTTTTCAGTTCGACGCCAGTTGACGTCACTAAGTTATTCAGGTGGTTGTTTTAAAGAAGATTACTAAGAAACTATGTTCTGTACCTATTCAAATTCATTGTCTAAATATTAGATTTTTTAAACGACGGTTAAGCTAGTATGAGAACTTTTAATAAAATTAATTGCCAATTAATAGTATCTAGATTTCCCAGCACCAAATTTTGATTACAGAACCATATTAGAATTATATAACGTACCCTAGTCAGCTCTTGTCTGGTCAAATCCGAATTCGGATCGTAGCTACTGAATTACTCAGAGAGCATGGAGGGCTGTATTTTCCATTTGAAGTCCAAGATCCACACGGCGTGTTAATTTGGTTCTCTGTTCCATTTTCATGTTTGGGTCTGGCGGGTTGAGAGAGACATATGGTTGAGTTGGGTGACATGAGGGCTGACGGAGGGATGATGAATGACCTCTTCCGCCTGATTGACATGTCCGTCCCGGGACTCGGTTCTCTAGACCAACGCCGCCCAGAAAAACCCAATCATTATAGCACCAGCTTGTTCAACACTCAGCCCAACCCCCAAAATCCAATTTCCAGCTCCAGAATAACATGAAGTACCTACTGCATTCGCGGTCAATTGGGTCTCGCGAAATCCAACCCGTTGTTTTTACCAGTTCTATCAATAAATTTGAGCAAAAAAGTCAAACTTTTTACTTCGAAACTAGTAACACAATGTAAAATTATTTTCTCGAATTTTTGAAAAAACCTTGTTAGCCAGCTCTGTCGTTCTACCAAGGTTCCACTGGAAATTAATCTCATGCACTGGCTCAATATTTATTATTTTTCTTTGTCTTTGTGTCTGAGAAATCACGGAGTTCAACGAACAGTGGCAAATTATACAAAAAGCGTTTAATGTCCAACTGACGCAGAAATATCCAGTCTTTTAGACTCTCATATATTTCTCTGGGTGTTAGTAAATTTTCGTTCGTGTTGGTTGGAAATATTAGATGAAATTGGTTTATGGCAACATGCCTGCAAGTATGATTTTCAAAAACATTCGATATATTGTAACAATCTTAATGTGAATTATGTAGAATGTTGAATATCTTTCTTTACCAGGCTCAATTTCAAAGTGTTTGAAGCGTATTTTGCCAATAAGGATAACATTTGGATGACAGAAAAGCCGGAAAGTTTTTAAAATATTATAAATTAAAAATTAGGTATCGCATATTATAATTAATTAGATGGGGTGGTGATCCTACACGTATTTATGCATTATCCTCCGTCCTCCGCGTATCCAAGTATTACTAAATGCTAAAACTCTAGCCTAAGTCCTAATCCCAAAACCTAAAGACCAATGTTCCATGTTTTCTCCTTGATTGACAGGTTCAGGAATGTGAGAAAGGGGTAACTAATATTACAGATTTTCTTCTTCTTTTTCAATGGAAATCCCAATAGTGGTGACTGGGTGACTTTCAAAAAGTGGCTTCTATTTAGTAGTAAAGTAGTAAGTAACACTTACGCAGTGCACGACTCATTAACCGCATATTAAACATTAAATATCATGGACTTTTGGACACAATTTTAAATTTCAAGTGTTAAAACTAGTTCAACACGGTTATTCTAATTTAAAAAATTACAATTCCAGGAAACCCTAAATGAAGAAGCTAAAAATCAGAATAGTTGTTCAAGTTCGACGTAATGTTCGTTCAGTTCCAAAACATATTCAGGATTTAAGGTTATAATTGCTGTGTTCTCAATTTCAGACAACCAAGCGTCAATTCCATTAGCTCAAACAAATCAAAGTAATTCAAACAAAAACGTCTTAGAAAATAATCGATTTTTTATGTGACAGTTTTAAATATTTCATGATTTTGTTACGGATGTCCTATCCATGTTATTTAAATTCGTGACACATTTCCTATTTAATAAAACATCCGCAAGAAGCGCAGTTCCGGAGAATTTAGTGATTTGAATTGGATCATAAATTATGCAGAAGCCAGTGACTGCGCTCTGGTTATGTTCAACTGGGAATAAAAAATTTTGAACCTTTTTGTTTTTAAAATAGCCTATTCGACCTAATTTGACATATTTCGACGGTTTGATTGAGCCTAATAGGCGCCTAAAACAGCAATTTTTAGTGCCTACCTGACCGCTGTCTGACATAAAAGAATCATCTAAAATATCCGGAAAATGTACAGGTGAGTCAAATTTAATGATTATTTGGAATAAAAACAATATGAGATTACTAGCAAGAGAAGCCATGGCAAGCATGGCCCGTCGCGTTGTCGCGTAATGTTGTCAACCGTACGGAAGCGCTCGCCCGCAGTGGTAGTTCCTAGTATGTTTCAAAAGCCGCCCGTTCACTCTTTCACCAACACGTGTGTTACTGTTGGCATGTCAACGTGCCGGTGTGCACTACTGTTTTGATCGACTTGTTTACAGGGCCACAGTTTGTTTACTTCTTGAAAATATCAAAAAATTTGAATTCCAAAAACTGACCAATCATAATCGTACCACATAAATACATACACCGATACATACATACATATACTGATTAGGATTTTATGAGTATTGATGGCCGATTCGATTTTTCGCTCAACAACTCTTCCCAACACAACAGGTGCAGTATACTGTGGTCGTCAGGGTGACTTTACCTTTAGTAATTGGCCACGCAGAGTATCGAAATTTTTAACGCGGGTTAAGTACGCAATGACGGTGATTCTGATTGAGTCCTGATATGTACAGAATTCAGTGATCCTGTTTTCAGGGTTACATAAATTTCTGCAAAATTTCCATTAATATATATAATTGCGGGTTACAGTGAATTCCAACGAATTTTTCCAACAAAGTATGAGCACTACGATGTAGTGATTAGTTCTGAAGACAACTTCGCTGAAGCGGGGGGTATTCACTAGTTATACATATATATGATTTAGAATATAGCCGCAGCATAAGTATCCAACACTGTTGTGTAATTGTAATTCCAGGGTTGACACCTGGAATAAAAATTACGTGAACTAAATACATTTGAAAATACACTTTAAATATGTCGGTTGACTGCTTGTTGATGGCAAATTTCTGCAATCATTTGATGCATAGGATGGGTAAATGTAAACCTGAAGGATAAGAATTCAATTCATTCCAAGCTCATATCCAAAACAGCGTTGTTTAGCTCAATTGAGAAGATCATAGTATTTTAATCTCTATGCGTTTGGATGTAGCCATAAATTATGCGCATGTATCTACCTAAGCAGAATGAGCAGTTCTTAATTTTTACATCTAAAAAATAATTTGCATCATTTTTATAAACCAAATGGAACTTATGTTTTGAATTTTTGCCATGATTTTTGTTCACAACGTTGTAGCTCCATGAGTTTCATTCAGAGATCACGCCAATAAATAAGCTATTCTGAATCAAAACTTGAAGAAAATTTCTATAGTTTTGGTATAGGTAATGACAAACTGTTTTGTTACATATTTGTTGTCCTACTGAATATATTGTATTGATATATTGACCAGTGGTGCATATCAGAAGAAGCTGTGTTCCAGTAACCTCAATTCAAAACACAATAGGCTTATACAATAGGAATATGTACAATAATACAGAGTCACATGTTCGTAGTAGAGGCAGGGACAACAAAAGAGTCAGGGTCACTTTTAGAGCTGACCCATGGTGTGTGCGGATGATTAATGAGCCCGAGCTTGGAATTGTCAATTTGATTTTGCTTAAATGTTTCTACAAGTATCACTGTTTCTTTTTGTTGGGAAATATTTCGAGTAATTAATTGCCTTACCGGTCAAATGTCGTTTCGACATTTGGTCGCGAACTCAAGTAGTCTTATACAATTAAAATACCATGGTTATTCCCAATACCCTATCACATGAGACCTGGAAAAGTACAGCAAGATTACCACAGCAACTCCTATTCCGCACTGCAAAATCTCTTGTCCGAATCCGAGATTTCTTGTGAATGTGAATTAAAAATCAAACCCTGATTGCTAAACTTTACGGCTGACTACTTTTGTTCCAGGTAAAATAATGCTCATCAATGTCATCTAATACGTGGTCCATGCGTCCAAGGATGACTAATCAATTGACTGTGAGATAACAAATGAACTATTTCATATGTAGTGTATTCAAGATTTCCTATCGCAACAGCACATAGTGGCACAGGTGCACGTCTTAATTGTACACAAAGCATAATATTAGGATTTGGTGCCTTCCCATGGAGCTCCGTTCCAGTTACCTCAAATCCAAATTGATGATTAAATAAGACAGCGATGTAACGCATCATAAATCATTTCTCCGCGTAGTACGCATCTAGCATTATAATGCCAAGTCGAAATAAATAGTTTTATTAGGCCATCATTTCCAAACAAATGGTACCAATCGTACAAGGTCTGCTAGGTACGCAATACACAACTAGGTTAAGACGCACAAAGTAGGTTTTATGGACCGAAACTCGGAATATTTAAGATTTTATTCATCTTTCAGAAACTAGTCCTAATTAAGTAATGTGATTGGTACATTAGCCACAACTTGAAAAGTGTTCGCTTTGCTCGACTACCTGAACAGATATTAAATCTTAATATTAACCTAAATTCAAGCTTTCAAGAGGCACATCAAAGTACGTCTCATCTAAAGAAACCCAACCCAACACAAAGGTAGTAGCTTATACAACACAATAAACTTGTAAAATCGATTCGAAGACAAAAACTATCACACGTCACCTTCGTGCAATCTGTGTTATTCATGTATCTTTTGTCCCCAGAACTGGAACAACTCATTAAATTCTGGTTTGGGAGCATGGGTGTCTATTGATTTATAGTACTACAGACTGTAAGAGTTCCAGACCTTGTTTGATGAACAGAATCAAAGTCCATTTACATTTCGGGGTTTTTAGACTGTGGAAGTAAAATGTTAAAGTGCAATGTCTCTCTGGAATTGATTTTTAGACTCGGTTTTTTGGTTTTACATTTTCTGGCATTGAAAGTTCATTGGAGGTTGACGTAAATAGTTAATTGACTGGAAACGTCCCCGTTTTCAGGAAATTCCGAGAAGGCAGTTTGTATGACTAACAACAACACTCCATTAAGTATACGAAATGTGCATTATGTATTTAGTTTTTTGGCATGGCGTCATAATCGCATAGTAGGAATTTCTCAGGAATTGTATTGATTTCCTTGAAGGTAATACACGTAGCTATAGGTATAATTAACAGTCAGAGTCTAGGAATTTCAAGAATATCTGTACTTAGGATCTAGCGCAGCGCCTTGTGAATCCATAATTTAGAATGGAACAAACGAGTATAAACCAGCGACAATAAATTATTGGTTATTCATAAACATATCGTTCTTATGTGGAAGCCTGAATAAAGGGTTTTATATATTATTTGGATGGGTGTGACGGAATGAAACAAAACAAATGAATGTACAAAAGTTCAACCAGGGCACAGAGGGGTATTGTGCCGGGATGGATTTACGCGACTAAATCGAAAATGATGAATCTATATTAATGTACGTTCATGTTTAGAGTAGGCAAGGTATGCGTTTTATGATGAAGATGCACGAGGTCCTAAAAAAATGTGTAGATGTTACAGCTAAAGGTAGCTGTTCTACGAAGGTACCTACCAAATAACGTAAACGAATA
The DNA here is from genome assembly GCA_034694925.1 of Ceratophysella denticulata. Classification (NCBI taxonomy): domain Eukaryota; kingdom Metazoa; phylum Arthropoda; class Collembola; order Poduromorpha; family Hypogastruridae; genus Ceratophysella; species Ceratophysella denticulata. The sequence goes on along the minus strand of JAQFYT010003840.1, from coordinate 3,057 downwards.
ACGAATAATTTGTACGACGAGTAGCTAGCTATGTACAAAGTTAATTAAAAGCTCTTAATGGTATGATAAAATCCAATTGCCCTAATATGCATGGGACTGTCTTTCAGGGTATGTAGTTAATTCCTTATATCACATTATTCTAACTTTTCCAATATACTTAAGGCAAAATTTAAGTAAAGAATACGCAATAAAATTAAAACGACCAAGAACTTTATTACTTTCCACAATTTTGCAATAAATAATAACATTTCTAGGTAGGTTGTATACATTTCATTTGTGATCTATCACCTCTATCGCCGCACTCTTCTTTTTACCAGACCTAATGTGACAAATATTAAGATAGTTCGCTATTAAGGTTATATAATATTAAGGTTCATTTAAGTGAGATTGACAAATTACGCGATCCCGGGATTGCAAGTATTAGTATAGCACACCAATTCAAAAAATTATTTTATCATTCATATTTGAAATCCATACATAAGCATATCACTATCTACTATTTCCACAGTATGCTTGAATTGCAATTTCGCTAAAAATCATTATTCCTGTATTTAAATTGAAATCTAGTTGTAATACCGTTTACAAGTATACGAAAATGAAAAATGTTGCAAGAACTGCAACATAAAGCCTGAAGTGTCGTAAATTATAGAGTATTCCCTGGTTTTGTACAAACAGTAGTTATTTCTCGGTGACACGGAAGGATGGACGGAAAAGGCTGCTGAGGACGGACTGAATTGGTTCTACCTGGATTTGAGAGCTTCTGTCCGAATCGGTGAACACCGTCTCACCGGCTTATTAAAGCGAACAGACTACTACTGGAGTAAACTCAGGGGACATCGATTCCTCTGCTCAGTCCGCTTTTAGTCTAGACACCCTACGGAACGCTACCCTCCCGACATGCGAAAAATGTCCGTGACACAGAACAACGTCTTTGTCCACTCCAATCCTCCCAAAGGTAAACAAACTACTTTTCTAATAATGCTTTGCTTATTTTTAAGGCTAACTATTCGCTAATTCTGCAAATACGTATAATAAATCTAAAGGTTTTGCTTCGAAATACACTTATAGCATATATACATAAAGCACGCCTATGCTTCTTTGAAGTAATTAAGCATTTGATTCGGTTATAAGTATGAGCAATATAAACAGAGCACAGCTAACTTGGTTATGAAACTCTTTTAAATTATTTTTATTAACACTTGATCAACTCTGTACGCACAAACCGCATTTTACCTAATTGAATTTTACAACTTTCCAGAAACATTCAATACGAAATACAAGCTTTACAGGACAGATATTTGTATCAGGCTAGTTTAGATAAACAGGGTAAAGTTTCATAGATATATAGGGCAAATTTTCATAGATAAATAGGGTAAATTTTCATTAGGACGTGTTGGTAAATTTGGACAAAAACTCATTAACACAATGCATGCCATGTTGAAATTTGCCACGTTGAAAATAAATTACTACTAATGTTAAATTCATTTAGATATACAGCACTTTGATTGGTTTTGCATTTGAATTTTGCTGAAAATTTTGTTCCATGCTAGACGCCTGGATAGAACCATTGATCTGAGTAATCAAGCTAATTGAATTAACGATTTCAATTCTTATAGCTGTTTCTGGTTCTGGTGCTCTAATCCGACAATGGGTGAAAGCAGGAGACGTGGAGAAATTAGAAGGTTTGGTTCTGGAAGGTCAGGGAGCTCGATTGCTGGGCCTCATGGATTCGGCAGGAGATGCAAAGGTTAAGACATTTCTCCGGTCAATTCCGGGTTATATGGCCAAAGTGGACTCCATCCATGACGCAGGTATTTTCTATTTCTACTTCTGGTGACATTTTGCTGATAGGAAATAACAACAACGTGCATGTCTAGATATCATCTATCACTCACGTTTTTATTTCCACTTTGCATTGATTTAGTAATTCGAGGCTCACTTCGTGAAACTCAAACTCTGGTTGACAAGAAAAAGTTTGCATCGGCCCGGGACGCTGTGGGACGCGGATTGGCACATAAGGCTGTACTGTACAACAACAAGAGTATTATTGAGTGGTTGGCAAAGAAGTATCCGGAAGCGCTCAATCTAAAGGATAATGTAAGATGAGATGTTCTGAATAGTGTATCTTATATAATTTACACACGGTTTCGTACCACTAGTGAGCACAACTCGGCATAGTTAATGGGCATTAAACTTTTAATGGAATTATAAAATCATTGAACTGAAAAAACTATGACGATCTTTCTTTAAAATTCAACAGGCTATTCTATTTTGCAATCACTTTCAAGAAAACTAAATAAAATATACAGGTCCCGCATACCGAAATATTTATTACCTCACTAAATGTATAGTTTATTGTACAGGAAAGCCGTACCTGCCTGCACTATGCAGCCGCTGCTCGAGAACCGGATGAAACCTACGATCTCCTTATGAAACTCGGTTCGAATCCCGAAATGGTGGATATTCATGGACGAAAACCAATTTACTATATGAGCCATCCAGATGAGCTTGATATTGAAGGACCCGCACGATCCCTCTCGCGTGGTAAACGAAGGAGAGTGTCGCCAATTTCTCCGCCGAAGCGAAAACTTATCGGTGAGGGGTCGCAGATTCCCATAATTTTAAATAAAGCTGCATATTTAAAGATATATGAATTGCTCGTCAATTGTACTCGAGGTTTTAAATTTATACGCACTATATAACCAACCGAGCAAATTTGATAAACTCATGTAAAGTCAAACAACATAATATAACTGGCAACACGGCAATAGTAATGCCTAAAACACATTTCCTGCGGTTACATTTTCAGTGCTAATACAATTTACATGTAAATTCATGGCGCATATCTAAGTTTTTACCGGAGTGGACGATGCGGATTCGTGCCGAATCCGAGGTTACGTGGTAAGCGTACTGTGTACGCAAAAACGTAACTTCGTCCCTTAGGTATGCATTTGGGGGTACTATGCCGAGTCCCTGAACAAGCCTCCTGACCTTATGCCTGAACGGATTTTGATCGGGTTTTCAACATGTATTAGACATTGGGTCAGGGATAATGCA
>JAQFYT010003839.1:0-10037 GCA_034694925.1 Ceratophysella denticulata | reverse complement strand
AAGCACAGCATGGACCCAGGATTTTGAATGTTGGCTTTGGCTTGACCCACTTAAGCATATTTGACATACGACATACTCCAATAACTTTGCGGATTTTAGTGTTTCTACTTGATGTAGCTGATTACCGCGAATTATACCATATTTTCAGGGTAACAGGTGCTGAGTTTTAGTCAAGGGAAATTCTGAATTAATTGGTTGACAATTGTGGGTATCGTCCAGCATGTAAGAAACTTGAAGGATGCAATAAGAAAACCGCTGCCAAGTCATCGATCAACAAGACCTAATATTAGTGAACCCGAGACATGAAACTGACGTCAAAAAATGTTTCTGTAATCCAATCTCCGAGCTCGAGTGAACCAAGGTGGAAAATGAGAACGTAGTTGGAAGGCATGGAAGAAAATTATATTAAATCCACTCCTAGCTTCCAAACACGTACATGACCTGGTGCGTAAAATAATGATAGATAGATTCCACTTAACGCTTTCACAGTCGAGTAAATAATACCGTCGGATAAAACCGAGCTAGGAGGATTGGGATAAGGCGGAAGTCAGTGAAAAGAGCTGAGAAATTGAGTTCAGCCTGTCAGTGAAATTAAGGTCCCGAGGGAATTTCTGGGACAGAAAATGAAAAAAGCCTCAAGTATCTATCGAGTCATCCAACCATGTGGCTACTACGCCAGGAATATTGAGGCTTCTGAGTTCTGAGGACAAACGACGAACACATACAAAAGAGCCTCCAGTCATTCCAAAGTGTCATGTAAGCTTGGGTATTAATGACTTTTTAACGAAGCGTCATCACCTCCACTTCAATTCATGTCAGAGGGATATATGCAAATAAATAGTGTTGACGGGTGGAAATCTAATACCCTATGCTGACTTCCATGAAATTCGATCCCGTGGCCTGAGTATCCCTAATTAATGTTGAATTTAAAAAAAATTCCATGACAGCTTTACACGCTCTATTTACTTGGACCCATACCTCAACATTTTTTGTTGACGCAAATAATAAACAAATGCTGAGGAAACTGTCAAACGAGTTTTGAATATTTAAAACTTTCAAATTACGACAAGGAATAAATATTCAAGATGTTGCAAGGATTGCAAAGGTCATGCCGCCTCGGACCTAATACAAGCATATGCTTCTGCCAGTTTCTTTAAAAGCATCTTATTTGAGTTAAGGTAAGTATCTCACAAGCGTCCATTTGTTTCTGGTACCTCTTTACCAGAAACACAGTGTCAAATACACAGACAAAGGGTCCTAAGTTTTTAGTTTAGTGGAGCGTAAAGCATTGGAAATCTCATGCCTTGGTTTTTGGTTAATTTTAGTTTTAAATTTTAACGATAAAACCATTCCAACCATACACTTTCACTTATGGGACTTATATAATATTCGTTATTACTAGTAAGTTTAGTTCTGTAAGTGTAAATGATATTTCATGCTATATCCTAAGGTATTCGTAATTTCGTTCAACAGGTCAAATCAACGTCACACTTCGTGGCATATGACCATGGGCTGTGGTGAGAGCAAGGAAGCACAGAACTATGACGATCGACCACCAAGAGTAGTGTATAGGCAAGCGTACCCTAATGCTCAGTATGTTGCTCGACCAATGGCGCAACAACAACCTCAACAGCAACAACAACAACAACAACCTCAAGTAGTCCAGGGACAACCACAAACGGTGGTCATCCAACAACCGCCCAACGTGGTTTACGCCGCCCCGCCATTTGGCGGATATGGCTATGGTGGTGGATTCGGTGGTGGATTCGGTGGTGGATACAACCGTTATGACGACGGCCTGATGCTTGGTTTAGCCATGGGTGGTGGATTGGGTTACGGCTTTGGTGGTGGATGGGGATGCGACTACGACTATTGCTGGTAGTTTCTAAATTTGAAAAAGTTTGCCGCATGAAACGTATATCCTTGTAAGTATGTGAATTGCTAAAATTTAATTAAATAAGCATGGATTGTTAATAAAAACTGAAAAGGACTTGAAAGGCATTCCTATCGAATCTCGGCAAGTTCATTTCAAAATTAGATCGCGTGAATATTCAGTTTCTGCAGCTTACAAACTTTAAATGAACTTCTAGGCATATTGTATACTTCGTAAATGGTTTCAAATATTTGAATGTGGCTTCGGTCTAAGCGTTTGCGGTTATTATTCGTTGCTGGTTTGGGTTCTTTGAATTTCGTAGTGTACAACTGTATACCTCTTTGGTGCTTTTGAAAAATTTTACATTAAATATTCTCGACGCAGAGTGCACAACCCAGCCTGTCTAGACAAAACTCTCACGTCAAATTGATCTGAAGCTTTTTGTACGGGTTTCGTTTTTGAGTAATTGAATTCTTCTGGGATATCCTGCTTTGAAAACTAAATAGTTTTTCACTAAAGTGCACATCAAAGGGCATGGGAACGTGCGTGTGATCCCTGGATTCCATTTGGACAGAATAAAATAACTTCTCGTGCCTACTACTTGACTTGAATTCAATTGGATTCTACACCTTTAAAGGTTCCATGATATTTGACGAAAAATCAGAAGGTAATAAAAAATTCAAATTCCTAAAGCAGAGTCCGAAACATTTGGCGTCAAGGCAGAAATTTGTCCATTTTGTGCGTATTTTACCGCAAAAATTCAATTCAAGTCATAGCTACTGATATTTGTATAACTTTAATTCAGCTCGGAGGTTTATAAGGTGTATCATATATACAACCTTATTTAAATCTAATCTCAAATATTGTCTACAGTATACAATTAATGGCACCATATACAGATAGTAAAATACTTGAACATCTTTGATAATTCTTCATGCATTGTTAAGAATAGGGAAGATGAAAGGTCAAAGAACCTATCGTAACGAAATGAATAAACTCGTAAAATACTACTGTCGACAAATCCTTTCGCGATATGTAGCATCGGAACTGCTACACAGTTGCCAAGATCAACTTTTAGAATCCAAACCTATCCTAACCCGAAAAGGCTAGAGCTAGAAGTTGATACTGAGAATAATGTGCCTCCAGTGCAAGCGTGCATGCTGGGATCAGAGTTTCTAGGATTTAGAAATCCTACAAATCAGGGAAAGTAAGAATCGGCAGAGCAAAAAAAGAGCATTTGAGATATTACAGGCGACATGACCCAGCTTCAGTTTTCCTATACACTATGTACTGTCGAACGACGACGCACATGGCAAGTACTTGGAATATATAGGAATGAATCGAACAGAACTTTGAAAGTTTAACTCCGAGAATCCTCATGGACTCATAGCCTTTGCTATTTGATGCTTTGGCTATATACGGACCAAGACGACTTTGGAAACCGAACAAGAATTTTATGAGAGTGAATCTTTCATATAAAGCCGGTTCTACGTAGGAGACACAATCTGGTCGGCACATCAAAATCAGGCGAAAGAGGAAAAAATACTTTGATCTGTAATGCTCGGCAGATTCTAGGTTATTTGGGCGCCTGTCGTTTAGACCTTGCAAGTTGCAATGCTGTGGCTAACGCTATTGTTAATTCAAAACCAAATAAACGGCATTCGCAGAAACCAGTTGTAAGCATGTCTGATCTCTGATCTAAGAGCCTCGATTATATACATATTACATTATGTAGCAAAAATTTACATAAGAATATGAATTGGTGAATTCGCGGATGATAAATCACAGAGCCCGGTAGTTAAGATGAATACCATGCCCAAGCGGAAAACTGACAACAACAGTTTGCATACTACAAATACCCGAGGTTCAGTTGACCACGAACCAGTTTCTCGAACCCGTGCAAAAAAATTTATTCGAAAGTTTATTTGAATTTGGAGAGGGACTGACACAAGGATTTGCTACGTTGTACGAGGTCCGTTCTGTGCAGTGCATTATACCAACTTTTTGGAAATCAATGGGTTGGCCTGCGTTTGATTTCTTATTATTTTAAAGAAAACTTATTAGCTTAAAGCGAAAAGAAGAAACTGGGAAAGGGAGCAAACGTCAATCTTGTTGGGTTATGGCCTATTCCTTTGAGTAAAACTTACGACCTGTTTCTCCGTACAAGTTACTAGATATACCAGGAATTGAACTTTTCAACTTTCTCCTGTCTCTTTCCTCCAAGCCAAAACTTTGGAATATCCGTCATAAACATAATTTATAGTGTATAGGTCGAAGCATGATCTACTTTGTGTCTTGTCAGATTCCAGGAAATGCACCCAGGAAAAACAAACTTCCGACATGAATTATGAAAGGATTAAAGGACTCTGCATCACATTGTATCTCCAGCGTGATAATGCTTTGCCAGGCCGTATACAACTGGAAATTGCAACCCTTGCGCCAGCGTAGGTTACTCTAGGTGACGGGTAACTATGATCAGGGAACAGTAAAGTAACGCAAAACAAAACAAAAATTCCTTTGCATATTTCTGAGAAAATACAAATATTTCGATCAAAATCGGAGGCATTCCAACTTCCAAACTCCAATACCACGGGAAAGCTCCGCTTTCTAATCAAAATTATTTGCATATTGTGTATTCAGGCTAAAAGTCACAATTTCGTTAGAGTTCCGGGTTCCAAAAATGACGTCCACCCAATAAGCTTGAGAAAAGCTACCACGTGGATACTGCTCTACCTAGTGCTCTGAAGGTAACGTTCAAAATTTGAAAATAACTGCTACTGGTATTCCAGTTTTTCTCTGCTTTCGGAAGAAGTGTCCGTGGTAAAGTACAATATCTTTATCCATAGCACATCTTCAGAGAGTTATCCTGCTTTCTCGCTATCATTATTTCGAGAGCCATGCAGGCAAGAGTTCAAATTAAACTTTTTCAATTCGTTATCCAACAGATCAACTACATTGATCTTCAATCATGGGTTGTGGATCCAGCAAGAAGAAAGAAGAAGAAAAACGTCGAGATTCAAATCCGACTACTAAGTTAGTGTATCGGCAACAACAGGCTTATCCTCAAACGCAGTATGCAGCGGTTCCCGCACCAGCTCCTGTAATGGCAGCAGCCCCAGCTCCTGTAATGGCAGGAGCCCCAGGCCAGCAGGTTCAGTACGTCCAACAACCCCAAGTTGTCTACATGCAACCCCCACCACCCGCATTCGGTGGATACGGACAACAACAATCAAATAACGAAGCACTCCTGCTCGGTATGGCTCTCGGCGGCGGGATGGGCGGCGGGAGGGGACGTCACAATGACTACTACTACTAATTCCTTCAAACCTGGACCCGGAACAAACTCAAGCTCTCTAAATCTCGTTTTCGTATTCCCATATTCTTCCAAATTGACTATGTAGATTGAATATACATAGCAGGTAACAAACGCTTAATAAAATTCCAAACCAATAAAATCCATCAAACACTTTTTTGACAAGTTTACGTGTGTGTAAAAAGCTTCCCCCTTTGAGAAAGTATTTGCGTCATTTCCTGAACGCATCCCTATTTTTAACCCAAAGTTCCTGTCTAGACGTAATTTATCAATCATTTTGAACAAGTTCGTCGTCGTGGTTCGTCGAGTTCATTTCCAAATTGTCGTTAGCCCATTTCCCACTTTTCGCCTTAATTTATCGTCGTGGCCGGTTCATTCATAAGGTTTAGTATAGTAATACTACATATAGACTACCCAGGATCTGTGTAGAATTGAATCTTAGGAAAAAGTTCCAACAACCTCACTCGATTACAACCATAATTTGTATCTCTATGTGAGGACGTCCCAAAAACCCACCCGACTCCCGTCTAAATGGTTATATTATGGGAATTTATGAGCTTCCCCGACTTCCAGACATGAAGTGAATGGTTGTAAACGAGGAAAAGGAAAGTCATTTAATTCTATTGCATCTTCTCAACCCTTCAAGAACCTTAATATTTCTTATTCGAAAAGTTGTGCGGAGTAAGACTACAGGCAGAGCTACAGGGCCCAATATTCGTCCTAGATGGAAATTGAATTGAAAATCCTGGACACGTTTCAAAAACTTTTGTAGTTTATTAAAAGAAAATGTGATTGGTCTTCTTCTTCTTCCTTCGGGGGTGAAGTCTTAGGTTAGTACAGTATAATTTATGAGCAGAAACACTACTGGCCAGTAGTACATCGTACGAACGAAGTAGTAAAGAAGAGAAGACCAAAGGGTCGAGTAATAAAGTTGTGAAGCAGAAAATAGGGAGGGAGGTCTCCCATTACTGTGCTACTTTGTTCACACTCTCAGAGACTTGGGCTATGATTTATTAATCACTAAAACCTACATGGACGCCAAGCCAAGCACCCCAAAACGACTTTGGTCATTATGTCCAGCCATTTCCTCTATTCAGACATAGGCTAGGGCATTCAGCAACTTTCCCTTCGGTACTTCTACTGTTTCAGGGCAGCTATGAGGTTTGAAAATGCAGCTTACAATTATCCTTTGCAAAATTGGTGCAAGTATTGAACCATTATGTCTGATCAGTTGAAACATTCAAAATTTAGCGCCATTGCGAATTTCAAAAAATAGAATTTTTGACTTGGTGTTCCCGCGCATCGTCTGATGTATCGTATCCTTGTATTCGTGCATGCTGCGATGATAAAACCAGACACTTATGAGTACCTACCTATAGGTACATAATCAATGTGCTGAATGGCCGGAAGTCTGTACCTGGAAATTGTCGCCATCTTCTTTAACCGGATAAACCCAAGTGCAGAACCGCAGTCCTAGTGGAATCCCATTAAGATTTGATTCATGGACTACTCTGGCACACTTAACCCTCCGAATGGCTCTTCCCTTCAACTGATTTTGTATCGGCTTTATGAATTACGACCACTTTTCATTTCTACAGCTGCTATACTGTACAGTACAGAAGCAAAACGTAGAGAAATGGAGAAATTTAGAAGAGCTAAGTAGTTAATGCATTATGCACATTGGAGAGGTCAGCCTAATCCTGTCTAGTCCCTGGCAAAAGAAATGGTCAGTCTTATTTTTCCAGAAAAGCCATAGATTACACAGTATTTATACGGAAGTTGGAACGACTGAATTACTTAGAACATGAAATACCTAGTGCTTTCTCTGCACAAAATCAACTTGCCTCGGGTCACTTTCACTTGTCACCATTGCAAATACAAATTGTACTTATGCTATGACCATACTCAAGTTACGTTTAATTACTCTCATTTCTGGACTTGACATTTGAGCGGAAAAGGGGGAATAACCTTAGTCAAGTATTTGTCAATAGTAAAGCTATATTTCGACTGGGGCTGGGAAAAGAACTGAACCGGAATCTGACTCCCAAGATAAGTAAATGTAAACAAGAGAATTGGACTTGGACACGCAAAGGCTATACATACCATGAACCAGCGGTAAGCTAAAAAGCATCGGAAATAATTGCCAAAACCATTAGCCCTATACAGTAATGTCAGGAATGTCTTATTGGCTCCATTACACAAATGCGTTGTAGTAGGATTAGCACTTGCACGTATATGTGTTAGCCTAGGTCCGAGGGTCGAATGAGAAATGCTGACGACTCTAAAACAGTAGGGGGTAAGTACTTCAATTCCATACAAGGTTAGCATTCACACAATGACACCTCCTAACGATACAATCGCGTTTACTGAAGTTCTCCCAAATTACTGTATATTTTATGAATAAGGGTATTGTACTCCTCAAACCCACGCCAGGGCTGACAAAGTGCATTTCAAATTGAAACTTCGGTAGTGAAAGTGAAAGTTTTGGGCTTGAAACGGTGAAAGTGGGAGAGCATAGTCCTGTTCCTCATTCGTAATAACCACTACGTGAGGGAAATAGTTGAACTTTTATAATAAACATTGTGCGAAGCGCCGAGTTGGGACCCGGTTAGACCAGGCTGCTGCTGCTGCTGGCGGGATTGAAATATCAGGACAAACTGCGGACAAGAAATGTGGAGAATCTCAGCACATCACTTCCAAAGATTATGATAGGTCATTTCCTCAACTCTGACGCCACAACGAGAAGCAGGCAAGAGAGAAAACAAATAATGCCTCAAACATCAAGATGACTTTCTTCCTTTTTCTCTTTTTACTGTTACTTCACGGCCCACGCCATTCTACGACAATTACTACAGGTCAAGAACTTGGCGCCACGCGAGCTTAATGCATTCGAAGGTTACCAAATCGTATCATCAAGTTAATTTTAAGACAATCCAATGATTCAATGTATTTTCTCAGTACAGCAAGTTAATTTTAAACATGCTCAATAGGATGCTCTTGGTTCTGGTGGTTCCGGCACCCCTATGGGTAACCTTTCGGGACACTTGAAGTACCAGGATTTATAGCTTAAGAACGTGATAATATTCACCCAATATCCGCATTTCATGGCAATATTTTAATTAGGTAAGGGTTTTCAGCGAAATCGACTGTTAAGCGCTCACTAACGTATGCAACAGCGAATTTTTACATGAATAGTAATAGGATGTATTTCTGTAGATTAATTCAAAGCCAGCAATTAAGCACAACTTTCCGCGACGAATTGTCGATAAGCAGCTTTTATTCTCTCGTGCTGTAGTAAAAACACTTTTTTCCTCGTATGAACTCGTGATGCCTGTTGAGAAGTAAACAAGGAACGTAAAATATTATAGTGCCTTTCTTCAATCCGCTTTTGTTCCAAGTCGAAGCTGTCATTTTCTGTTATTAACTTAACCTTTCGCTTTGCTTTTTCTGAGCTCTAGGCCTCGTACATTTCGTATTTGTGTATAGAAAAAAAAGACTATGTTGGATTTTTGATTGTAGGGCCAGGGCTGGAAGTCTTGAACCCCAGCTCACATGCAATCCTGGAAGAGTTCCAGCTAAAGCTCATGGATTTGTCCTCCTTCAATACACCATAAGACGGAGGGTTAAAAGCTTTTGAGTCAAAGGTTTATTGGAAAACCCTTCACGGAGATTGCATAGTAGAATAGCATTTTGTGGTTTAAAAAAATCCTATTTCCAGACTGGGCGGAGGTTTAATAAGTCTGCGATCATGATCACTGAATTGAATGGTTTATTCAACCCTAAAATTTCTTAATTAACCCAAGCGTGCAGCACGGAATCTGCACAAGGCCTGTAAATTATTAAATACCTCGAAACTCCGCCTACTTGTCGAATAAAGCCTTGCACTTGCACTTTATGTGAGGTTCCGTGAAATCACGGATAAGAGCTTCTTAACTCCGTGTGGGTGTTCCAAACAAGATGTGTATAAGGAAAATCAGAAATAATTACACATGAACATGAATCTGTTTTGTAGCAGTAGTAGGCGCTAGTACAAGCTACAAACATGACATGCATTTAATCGATTTGATTTGGCGTGACATTCCAGACCGCTTAGTAAAACCTTTACGGTAGTCAGACCAGGCGTCAAGTTAACGTCAAAGGCATTGCATTCGGGATAATTACTTCATTTGGTATTCCACGGAGCCTCAGAAATAAAAGGGTCTCGGGGCAAAAGGGATTTTATATTTATTGTTCTTGCAATAATTTTCTGGTTTATGTCCACATGCTTCCTACAGAATAGAGACTCAAATGGGAGTTACATGAGATTCTTTAACTACGGTGGCCCATTGTTTATGAGACAAGTCTTATGACTCTATTTAGTTTTTGTTCTTTTTTAGAATTCTAGGGCCAACCCAGTACACTGTATATGTGTATGTACAGTAAAAGGCCCATAAAGACAAGTGGCTGTGAGTCAACATGGAATGTTCATTTGCGAACGCTCTCGCGTAACTCGTGAGCTGTACTGTTCCATCTCCTGACAGGGGGTTGGTGAGCTAATGGGAATGTCTTGTATTTTCCGTTTTCCCCTTCTTTCATGGTCTCCTAACGATGTTTATGGTCACAGGCCCGAGTTTAAAATCATTTTAATAAATTAGACCAAACGTCTCATCGACTGGAAGCATGTTTGCAGCTATTCTCCAGCTCACGGCCAATTTGACTCGACCACCCCCGGTATAAACCAAGTTTGCAAAGCCAAGTAAAAAAACATAGAACGATGCCCGGTGTATAACTGACGTAAAATTCGAACAGCTTAAAGGTGATTTTAAAAAATACGCCAGCCAAACTGCTCAACACGAAACGACCAAGAACCAT
>JAQFYT010003838.1:0-10037 GCA_034694925.1 Ceratophysella denticulata | reverse complement strand
AATTCTCGAGTTATTCTACTATAAAGCTGTGTCCATAACATATAAATTAGAGACGACTTTTACTCAAAATCGGGGTCAGTCCAGGAGAGACACTTTTGAAAATCGGCTTCAGTCCATGAGTGCGGATTCTCAAGCCCGGATATATCCGGGCACAGGCTCTAAAGGGTTAAGCTTCCTGCGATGTTATATGCACTCCTAAACAAATATACCAATACCAAATACTTTTGAGGCAACTTATTTGAACTGCTCCAAACTGGGCATAATAAAGTAAATCCCAAGAAAGGAAGCATACGTTCATGCGTACATTATGAGTAGTGAAGACAAAACTATTTCCATTGCGTTTAATAAAAAAAAATATCTGAATACCGTACTTTGTCGAAGCAGAAATAAGTAAGTTCTGCCTTGGCCTATGTTGGGCTCAACATAACTCATCGGGCCCAGCTTTGAGGACATGCAACCCACTGTCGAGAAACAGCATAGACCTTTACCTTCACCATGATTGTATCCTACTTCCCCGAGAAGTCATTATTTATTATGATATTCTACGAGAATATAAAATACTCTCTACTTAAATCTGCTATGCTAACTTAAATGATGTCTACAAGCAATTGAATTTTTTTTAATAAATCAACTAAATGCTTACATCAACTTGTGGTACTTCATTGACTTGATTTCCAATGCTCTCCACGGCGGAATCTGAATTTGAGACTTCAAGATTAGGATTAGGACTTGAGATTAGTTGATCAGCATCCCCAGTAATAGAAGATACGGAATCCATTCCTGATAAAATATTATGTATAGCTCAGGTCCGTTTTCTAAAAAAAAAATTTAGAAAAAAAACAGTTGTAAGAAACATGTCGGTTTACCCCAAAGAAACATAAATTCACGCCATCATGGATTGTGATGTGATAATTATGACTTAGGACATGACGTAAAACGTTAATGAGCAGAAATCATATACCGTTGGCCTCACATAAGCTACTCCGAATCCCGAAGCAAAACCCGAATTTAAATATTAATAAACTAGCTATAGTGTCTCCTAATTACAATTACCGACTTAAATCGTCGGAGTCGGAGTCGGAAGTGAATTAATTCTAATCGGCTTACCCAGAGGAACAAGAGAGTGACAGATGTCAGCCTTCGTGGAGGATTCGGACTTGGAGCGGAACAAGGCGGCGTTGTTGTTTACAGGTGGGAGAACAAAGTTGGAGTGACGGACAAAAAAAAACTTGGTAAAATCGCTGCGCTCAATTGCAAGTTCTCTGTGCTTGGCTTTTAGGGCACTACATGGAGGCAAATACGTTATATTGTGAAAAGCGCAGTTTCATGACTGTTTTCCAGTTTAACTTGTGTTCTGCTTAGTACAAAGCGTTGTAACAGCCAGATTTACATTACGTTATTGTATCTGACGTATTCCTTATTTAGTTTTCCTGCCATTGGGAATCCCAGCATCAATTAGAGTCAAGAGAAGTGCATATCCCTCAGCAAAGAACTCATTTCTGCCGTTTTATCGAAAATTTGAAAGTAAGTTACCCATGTCGTGATTTGGGACTCACGGACTCAGTATGTAGAATTATTATGGTCAGTTTTCGCTTCGTGCCGTACAAATCATTTTGCCGCAGTACAAAGTTCTAGACGTTCAAAGAAACGTTGCTCTGAAATCATCTGAATGCCATATTTTTAGTATTTTCAGATTTATTCTTGCCGTATTGGGCTTCAGGTTGGGATAAACTTAATTCCTGAATTTGCATCTGCACCAGGGGAGGGGTAGGGAGGGGTACAAAAATGTCAATTGGCCGAGTTCTAGCAAATCGCTAAAAACACTTCATAAAATATGTACTCCAAAAAATATTTGCTTACCTGGAAATACCTTTGCTGGGCTTGGCCAAATTGACCTTAAGTTGGTATATTCATGAATTCAGAAATATTTTTTCATATGTTCCCGCGCGAATTTTTCGACAAATGTGTGTGTCCTAATAGCCCTTTATTAGAGCTACAATTTGAGCTATTATTCATCAAAATTGGTTAACTGGTTCAAAAGTTACATTTTTAAGGTCAGGTCTTTGAGACCCCATAGGTCAGGTCACAGGTCGAATTTTGAGGTGCGAATTTCTTTGCAAGGTTACCTGAGACCTAGGCTACAACTTAGGGTAAACCGTTTTGCAAAACTTTTCAGGGCCCAAAACAGCCCTTACCCGGAACCGTCCTTTTGCCATATATTGCCATATTGCCATATATGGCCATATTTGCCATATGAGAAGCACAGTCCTTGTATTGGCTACTTACTGTTACGTTTGTGAGCCAATTCCAATTCCAACTATTTACTAACGACGCCTTCAACATTGCTAATATTCAATACTCGTTATGTCGATCAAATAAAACATCCTTCGAAAAATTCCACCGGAAATGTCTATTTTCTTGCAGAGTTTGTGTTGAAATCAGGATCCTTTATGGCAAATACTGGCTATGCACTTTACCTCCTGCTCCCAGTTTCAAAGTGCAATGTCCGATTTTCGTAATAAGGCTTTATATTGATAAAACAAAATCTAAGTAAAATCTATAAACTCACACCTACATGTTTCCTTGTGACTTTATGACATTCTATACCCCAGCGGATTAAATACAATTAAAGAAATTCACTTTTCGGATTTCTGGTGGCAGTGTGATATATAGCAAGCCAGAGTCCAATATCACAAAATAGTTCCTGCATTATGATGGTTGTTTTGAGTTTGTAGGTAATTTGGTATTGGGACACACGATACCTACCCAAGAGTCCAAATAAACTGGAAAAACCTAATTGCTTTGGGTTGACTATAAATAAATTTTCTTGAAAATATTTGTTGCCGTCGACAAAGTTGATTTAATTAGCTTCTCCTTAACCTTTAGTGTGGAACATTACTATACATGCATAATCCTTTGGGGCTAAAGACTGATATTACCTGGAAAATTTTCGTTAGACCAAATTGGTTGGTTGTACTAATAAGTCGCTGACTGAGCGGTGGTCAAAAGGCTCGGATCAATTTTGCATGGGGAGATGTAACAAAGGAGAAGGATAATTTTTAATGAAGTTATGAAATAACTGGTTTCTTCGCTTTTTACGCAATGCAGCAGTTCTTGCGGCTAGCTGATTTTGTTTATATATATTGCTGCAAAATTATGAAATACAAATGTTCCCAAAAACCGTCAAATAAATATTTACATCAAAGAAGCTTGATCATGTGTACATCCGTTCACTTGGAATCAAAATTAGTTACTATTAAGCTTATTTTAGAAACACTTCATTTTTTTTTAAATACCAATATTCTAGTATTGAACTTCCAGGTCAGCGAGAGCATTGTAAAAATAATTTTCACTAAACACAATATGCACTATTTACATAGTTTTTCTATCTGGTAGAATCTGGTATATAAAGTCGATGAACTGTTTGTGTTCGACATTAGACCTTGACATTAGGAAAGACAGTTTTAAGAACAGTGTAACCCTGATGTTTTACTTATCAGACTTGTTGTACAATCATTATATATTTTAATCATCCAGCGTTTGTGTAGTCTTGATTCATGAGTTGGAGTGGGCATCATAATTATCGTTCAAGTTAAGCCGAGTCCCTACTTATCTGAACAGAAAAGGTACTGTTTTTTTTAATCAGTTTTCTCTGGATACGAAGTGACTAAGAGAGCATTTACAAACTACAGTACCTACCTTACTTCCATATCAACACTGAACTTGGAACATATATTTACTTATCGTACATAATGGCCTTTTCAATAGGTACATGACTTAATTAACCCACAAAGCCAACTCGTGTCCTGTATTTCCCTGCTTCCTGGAAATTCCGTCTTTCCTATAAAATCCGATTCCACTTGTGACTAGCAGCCAGTGAGGCAGAGACGCTCTTTTAATTATTGAGTAATTGACGTATTTTATAACTTGTGGTGTTAACACGTCTTTACAGTACATCATGGATTTTGAACAGAAGAAGTTCGCAAATGCAAACTACAAAACAGACGGAAATTGTTGGTTGAGCGAAGTATTTTTCTTCTGGGTTTTTCCGTTATTACGAAAAGGAAGTACTTCCGCTCAGCCTTTGACCCGAGATGACCTTCAGTCTATTCCTGAGACGGACCGATCATCCAACGTGGGCGATGCATTGGAAAGGTAAATATGGTATTGTCCTTTGGTTTGTATTAAGGCTACTATTACAATTGTAAACTCAAAAAATAAATTAGAGCTTATTTTGTGATTGTTTGTGGTTGGGAGTGTATAAATCCGTGTTTATAGTCAGGACATTTTTGTACTATATGATCTCCCATTAAAAATTTCAGAGCATGGGATACGGAATGCCAGAAAGCTAATAATAAAGGGAGACGCCCACAACTTTTCAACGCCTTGTTGTCAGTATTTGGCATCCGCTACCTCGTTATGGGTATTTTAATTGCAGTGGACGAATTGGTCTTTCGGTAAGACTCACAAAAATCAAGCATTTATAGTTTTGCGTACTTATTGTACGTATCTGTCCAAAATTCTATTTCAGTGTTGGTCAAGCGCTGTTACTGAAATGGTTGGTGGAAGCATTTGCCGATGGTGAATCAATGGAAATGCGATATTTGTACGCTGGCGGCGTTTGTCTATCAGCAGTCTTCCATGCACTTCTCATTCATCCCGTCTATTTTGTTATTCAACGCATTGGCATGGAAGCACGAGTTGCTGCATCTTCACTCATTTACCGCAAGGCAAGAACACATTAAATATCCGAAATATATAGTTATGAAATTGACATTTATCTTGACATGTCATAATCATTGATTGTGGTTTTACATTTTAGGCTTTGAGACTGAAGCTAGGAACAGTAACAGATTCAACCGTTGGCCAAGCTATTAACCTGCTCTCGAATGATCTCAGCCGATTTGATACCTGTCTTTACAATATTCCGATTTTTATTATCGGCATCGTTCAAGCTGGGATTCTCATCTGGTTTCTATGGGTTGAATTAGGGATTTCCACTTTTGCTGGAATGGGGTTCTTCCTCATATTTCTGCCCTTACAATGTATGTATGTACTTGAATCACCTTCTTTAAGTTGGCGTTCTGCCGACGGTAGGCTCAGTTGTATATTATATATTTATTTTATAGATTTTGTTGGATCATGTTCACGAAAATATCGGAACAGTTTGGCAAGGAGAACAGATGCTAGAGCCAGTGTAATGAATCAGGTCATTGACGCTATAAGAGTGATTAAGATGTATGCTTGGGAAATGACGTTTTCAGAGAAGATTCAACTTCTTCGAAAGTCAGTGTTTATTTTGCGTACTATTTGTGTGCAAGAGTTATTATATAGGCCTAATACATTTGAAATGTTTGCAGGGCTGAAATCTCAACGCTGTGGCAGTCCAAATTTTTGCGATCCTTATCAGCCTCGCTCTATATGCCTATTCCTAAAATTACTACTTGTCTAATTTTGGTCGTCTTCCATTTAACCGGGAATGCACTTACAAGTAGCAAAGTATTTTTCGTCGTTTCGGTATTCAACGTACTCCGACAAACAATTGCAGTGTCTATCCCAGAAGCAGCAGCGGAACTGGGTGAACTTCTAGCTGTAGCCAGTCGGGTCGGCGTAAGTAGCAATTTCATGTATACTAATATGTATTTGCAAGTTCATCTGACTGCTGGATTTATTAACGATATTAAATATTCCAGGCATTTCTACTTCTTGAAGAAAAATACATGGATTCTTTATCCAGTGCGATAAGTACTAGTACCTCTTCAACAATCGCTAAAATCCAATTTCAGTTTGTTAAGAGGATTGCACCTGAAATACGATTTTGTAACGCTTCAGCGAGGTATGGCCACCTATTTATTTTACTTTGAAATTGTAATAACACGAAATATTTATATCGGATAATAATATTTTCAGATGGACACAAGATGAAAACTGTTTGGACAACATAAATTTACATGTTAGTCGGAATCAACTCGTCTTCGTTATCGGAAGCGTTGGGTCAGGAAAGGTAAGCAACTGTTAACTTTCCTAACTCACTCACTAGTACCTATATTTGATGTACGGCTTAAGGGCCTTCACCATGTGGTTTAGTCCATGCTAAATACAAGTAATATTCTAACTAACTCTCTTCCGTTAATACTAACCGTAGAGACCTGGGATTTGGTGCTGCCGAATTCAGATTAAACAGGTCTACAATTTGTATAGGAATTTTTTTCGAGTAGTAATCCCTAGTTGGAGAAATTAAATAATTATTTTGAGCCATGATTTAGTTAGGGAAGTATAGGCGTGCAACTCTGAGCAGTAACAAGTAACAGAGAATCGGCTTTATACGAATTGACAATAAACTTGCCCTGAATCCAGAGCACCAAACCGGAAGTCTCTGCCATTTGTATTAACGGAGGAGAGTTAAATTATAACGATCAGCTAATTATTTGCCGATTCACGTCTCAGTAATGCCTCTCAGCCCAACCCCTAACCCTGCCTCTCCTTCTCAGCTCCGTGTGGTTAGCCCACATCTCCGCGCTCGATATTGGGAACGGAAGGGCAGTTTATAGTTGAGCAACAGTGTGCTATCTATGCGGCTAATAGCCGCAACGTGATAAAGACCCTTAAGGATATTTTCATAGTTTGAATTTTTGTGGTATTTTGCGGATAAGTATTTAATTAATTAATTAAATTTTTAAATGCTTAATTGACTTTTCCCATCCAGGAGATGGATTATCACTGCAGCCCACTGTTTCTTCAATCAGCACAATCGACTGCATCTTTACAATGAACTAAGATTTGCTGTAGGGAAACGGAGCTTGAACTATCATGATGAGGGAGAGGAAACTTTCACGGCCATCCGAGTGGTCATTCACCCAGATTTTAATATCCGTGACACTAATTTTAAGAATGACATTGCCTTGGTCCGTCTCAGAAGTGAAATTGTATATACAGATACGATCACACCGATTCCGGTACCTTCCATGACCTATGTTCCGAGTGGTAAGTTGACTTTAGCCATAAGGTTTTACCGCCAGGAGGTGTACCAATTATGGACTATTTATTATAGTCTAACGCTAACGGCCCGCGTAACAGAAATTTCAAAACCCAGTCGGCTTCAAAAAATAACATTATGCTCTCAGGTCAAGCCACGGTGAGCGGCTGGGGATACACGAAGAAGAAGAAAATTGACTCGGATCATGATTCTTATTATAAAGCCAAGTACTTGCAACTAATTGATATCAAAATTGTATCGAATGATCAGTGCGCCAAGATATACAAAAACTATGATATTCGAAAAGCATTTTCAGTAGTACCATCCTACCATGTTTTAAAAGAGTATAAACAGACATGGCCAAAAATATCCAATACTTCTACTTGTGCTTATGGAAATGGCAAAGGTACTCTTTTGCAAAAAGTTTTCTCAATAGGCAAAATTTCTAAGGTTTAATCCGCGGAATTTTTTCACAGATGCCTGTCAGGGAGATTCCGGGGGACCCTTGACCTGTACCGAAGGTGGGAGATTAGTTCTCTGTGGAGTCGTGTCTTATGGCGTAGGCTGTGCCTTGGATCTACCTGGAATTTATACGGACGTGTCCAAATATTACTGTTGGATTAATCAGAATGCTGGAGATTTTGATACTGGAAGATACGGTTCGGCGTCGTCAATGTGTAAAACGACTCAGAAACCGAAATATGATTGGTAGTTATGCCATGGGGTACTTTAAATAGGATTTAAATACAATATTCTATTGTAACACACAGTACGTACAATATTTAAGGCGTAAATTCATCCACAGTTCAGTGATATTCGGTCAAAGTTGAAGTGGAGACAGCTGATTTCCTGGCTAATAAAGTGAAGTTTACTATTTAAATGATAACCATTTATTCAGACGGTGTAATTTGAGAGACTTAAAAAATTAATATATTCTAAAGCTGTCTTAGAAATAATCAAAACTATGTTCTAAACTGTGTATACCTATGCGGATTGGGAGTACTTCGAATGAGTGAGGAAATTTTACAATTCGTTAATAAGGCTAAAACTGAACGGTTTAACATTTATGCCTGAAGGGTTTCTGCTGACTGAAATCTCTTTGCTAACTAACTGTCTCAGAATTTGAAGTATTCTGTACAAATCCGGAGATACATATAAGATATTGCTATCGCAAGTTGTGACATTATTTTTGAGACAACCCTCGTACTATATTTACCGTGTAAATGAGATTTAGAAGCTAATCCGGTTAACAAATATTGTACTCTTTAAAACAGCCGCTATAAATAACCTGATACCGATACCGATGCCTGACTTTTGACGTGTTTTGACTTTCTAATTTAATCGTGGTATGGTTACACACATACATATTTTACATTGTTACAATTAAGTATAATTTGTGATGTATTATTCTTTGTACCAATCAATTTTAAATGTTGAAATTAAATGTAAACTGAGCTTTCTCAGCTGGGTTACAAGTAAGCATCGATTATTTACTAAGCATTAGTGAATCATATAGATTAATATTTTTGGCTAATATTCTGACTCAAACGCTTGGAATCGCAGCACATCCAACACATCATAGCTGAAATCTCAAAGTTGCAGATCAAGAATACATAGATACTTATTGTTAGCATATACCGAGGTTATAGCATTAGCATTGCAATACATAGTTTTTGTATTGCACACTCGAATGCTTAATTCTAACATGTTTTTTGTTGCATTAAACTATTAAACCCAAAGCTGAAGTACTTATCGGTAATTTACTAGTACAGTTTTGTTTTCTTTCTGTATCATTTATTGACAACTATAAAATACGCTGAATCGTGGAAAATTAGCTTCAATTAATCTTAGTTTGGCTGAATGGAAACCTACATAATTTTAATCCCAGATCACAATAGGAATTAGTCCCATGCTGTTCCCATGTACTCATCAAAATCTCTTATCAAAGCCAATTCCAGTCCAGTAGAGGTGACCTATAAAATTACAACACAATAATTATGCTTAGGCTTAGGGCATTTAATCTCTTCACTGATCCCAATGCCCACGCCCTAAAATGTCCAGTTGTCTAAATAAGGATAATCCCATTTTAGAAGTGAGGAGATACCTGGGCTCCGGTAATGATTCGTGGGGTGCACTAGAGATAAGTGACTCTGGTATAGCGTCCGATCTAATGATCACATACTTTGTGTAATGCGCATTAAAACAATGGTACACGTTAGGTGTTAGGTTGAATTTAAGTATGCGAGCGCATGATCGCAAGCGATACCAGTACTAGATAATGAATTAAATTAAATCCTATGGAATCATTTGTCTTTTCAATAATGGTACGATCTGTAGGATATCGTTCAGACAAAAACGAGAGTGGCATAAACTAGTTTTTGTCACTCTATTCTGGGCATTAGACGGAAGGCATACAGATTCGCAGGAGATTTTGCAATTTACACAGAATTAGTTAGCGCGGATACCAGGATGATTTTCAAAAGCTTACTCGTTCTTAGTTGCATTTCAGCAGCATTTGGAATTGGTCAACGGCCATTGGATCTTTGGTATTTAAATAAACATTTAAAATAAGCAAACATTGAGAATTATAGTTCATTAATTTTTCGGAAATTGCAATTAGGGACCCACAATGGACATGGACATGTGTTCCAGAAACTGTTGACGGTCCGTCTTGTCAGCGACAAGTTTATGACAATAGCACGGGACCGGGTACGTACCAAGTGCCTGCAGGCGTCTGTTTCTTGACTTGTGGCCCACATCGGGCACTTTGGCCATATCCGACCATTAAGGTGAGATAGTGTCAAATCGTTAAATTAGTTAATGATTTTGACTTCTATTAAATCCATGTCATGAAAAACTTAACTTAGGGTGGCATTTTTCGATGCCATGAAAAAATAGAATATGCCATAAAAAAGAAGACTTTAGAAAATGGAATGCTGGAATAAGTAAAATTGGTCTATAATTCCAAAGGTTAGGTTAATTGGTGGTCATTTGGGTATTTCAAAAATCTAACCTAACCTGTAGAACGGATCAATCTCGTCCGCTAACGTTTTAACCTAAC
>JAQFYT010003837.1:0-10044 GCA_034694925.1 Ceratophysella denticulata | reverse complement strand
CTTTCAAAATAACAAGCACCATTGTGGGCATCTATCGTACCTATCTATAATAAGGGTACTGGTAACAACTTCGCATATCTCTGCTCGTACCACGCGGCTCACAGGCACATTCACACGCACATCCGACATTCTACGAAAATATTAGTAAAGATAGAAATTTGAAAGCCTAGTTATTATTTGTAGTCGATTACAGGTTAAAGGGAATTATTTGTATTTAGCATATCAGACGAAAAATAGTTCGAGAGCAGATATTTTGTCAGGCCAAGCTCTTGGGCATTGGGCAGCGTTTATGTCTCTGGGAGAGGGAGAGCCCAACTCTTGTATTTGGAGTTGTGGTTGGGCTGTTAGTAGAGCTTTGTGGGGAAACCATTAGGGATGAAATTGGTGATATTATCATTAAAGTGCTCATTAATAGTCTCGTCTCATTAATGAATTTGTGGATCTGGACCAAACCGAGGAGACGTGTATTCTCTTCTGCCTCTGGGATTCCACTTTCACGTCCCAGAGAAACTCCCAACAAAGCTTTTCACAAACCCGAAATCCATTTCATTTCGCAGTTCATTCCAGTTCCAGTTTAGTCGAGTTCTCTGCTGCTTTTATGCCAACCACGCAACACACCATGGAAGCCTCGTTTTTGGCAAATAAACAATTTAAATCAAACTTATAGAGTGTGACTGACTAGAACTGAATTCTTTGTAGCTTTCACCAAAATCATTTCATCCATAAAATTCCACCCAATAGTTTCCAAATTAATGAGCAATGAAATGCTATTATTCATACATATAGGAGAGGGTGAAGAATGCTCCTTGTCAGTGCTGCACTGTGTTGTGATGATTTATGGTCCTAACCCCGAAATATATTTCCATATGTACGCTTTGGAAACGAGTCCAACCTATGTCTCCTTCAACAACAGACAAAATGCTTGGAAAATAGATTTCAGGCTAGCCTAAAATAGTATGACTTAGAAATATGATTTGTACAGCTTATATTTAGTAAATGTATATTCCGAAATATCTTCTAACCAACTTACTTAATTTACGTGTAATCTAATTTTTCGTTTTCAGTTCATCCCCTGATTCAAGTTCCAAATCAGCTAGTTGCAGCTCCGAAGGGAGACAGTGTAGTTTTGGAATGTATGGCTGAAGCCTCTCCTAAAGCTATTAACTATTGGACTAGAGATACGGGTAAGTACGAAGATTGTTTGCATTGAAATAGCTAAGATTATAGCAAATATCACGTTCTTCTTTGCAACTTTACCTAACCTTAACAATTGTAGCATAAATCTTACACGGCTAAACTAGCCAAACTCAACATAATCTTCAATGTAATGTAATTTCAAAGTTTTAATGAAATAAGTTCCTCCAACGCCCTGTAAGTTTTCAACAACTCGTCCCTCCAGACGGTTTCAACAAATATAAGCACTACCCTACTCCGCGCGTCGTTAACATACAACTCAAAGTCTCCGGTTTACTGCAAAAATCGAGTTTTCTATCGGTTGCAACGATAGGGTTATCACTGAAACATCGCCGTCTAGAATGCGTAATGTAGAATGCCCGATATGAGCGGACAAGTTTCAAATTTTTGTATTTTTTCCCTCACCTCATTTAATTGACGCTGTTTAATGCCCTGACACATACAGAAGCTATTGTATAGAAATGTGTCAGCTCCGAATGCTAGTTTGGGGTGTTTACTTGGTTGGAAGAAGAAGGTTCGATTGTCGTCCATGAAATATTGAATCACTTAATGGAAATGTACAGTCTTGGAATTCAGAGTCAGATCCGCTCTACAAAGGATACATTTTTTTCCCCGTTGTGTATTTGAGAAATGTGTGTTTCACAGACAACGCACGAAGGGTGCCTCTCTGTACGTGGGAGCCATGAAGAGAGAAATGAAATGAAGGGGTTGAGTTGATAATATATGGGAGTTGCTTAAACCTTTGATGCCATTCGAAAACATGCAAAAGGTTGGGTTCAGCTCAAAAAAAAAGTGAACGGAGAGCGGAGTGTGAAAAATTATCATTGTCTTTCTGCCAATATGCTAAATAAACCGCACACGTAATAATATAATATGGGGAGACTCCTCCGGAATGGCAAAGGACATTTCTCAATGTTTGACTCTTAACTTCGTACGTGCGAGGCTTTTTCTTGCTTTCTCTTTTTTTTGGTGGTAGGGTGAACCTAACACGCCATTAATTCCTTGAAGATGATTTTCGAGACAATTCATACAGATACAGGTCTATGTACACAGTATTTTTAGTCAAGTTAAGTCCAGGTATTGAAATTCCCAAAAAGTGCTTTATCTATAAAACAAGTATCACATATAGCGCGATGTATTGGAATTGTTTTGATTTACAATGATTTACTCAATTTAGCGTGTAATTAAAAGCATTTTGTAAAATAAAAACCGTATTGAATGGTCGAATTCCAAGGAATTGGGTTGCCTATTATTTTAGGCTTAAATAAAACGCCTAAAAACCCAAACTAAAAAAAACAGTTTTAATTTGTGGTAATATGGTCTCATTTAATTATTGAACTTGTTTTATATAACAAAATCGTTCATGGTTTAAATATATTTTTCTCCGAAGAACTGGGGTAACATTTTCAAGAGCGTTATTGATTTAAATTGACAGTAATTATGTTTGTTGTTAAAACTCTGTAATTAAATCATTTCCTCTTAAGACCCTCCCCAAAAGCGGGAGTAGCAAAGGATGAAGGAAAATTAATGGCTGGGGTCACCCTCTGTCTGTCTCCCTAAAACAAACGCGTCCGTACATACGAGTATAAGAGTAACTTTAGAAAATATGAGATACACAAGCATTCGCAGTGGAGGCACTGTACGATCAAATTGAATGACTGTACTAGGACATCTAATTGAATACATATAACATAATATGGATGTACAGGTCTTATATATATCATCCAGAGATTATATTAGATTTATTCCATATGTAATTAGCTGAACAACGATGAACTGGGCGGTAAAAAAAACACCATAGCACAAAGAGATATTTGTTTCCACACTCGAGTTTCACACCTCCACGACTCAATTTATGATATGTTGAATTTAAGATCTGTGTACGCTGCTATGTTCAGAGTGCAGGAATTCTTGAGTAAATTAAAATCTTGTGCGTAATGCGACGAGCAGCAACAATCTAAGTATTCATGCGGAGCAATTTACCCGTTGAACTGATTTACTTTTAGATCCGATCCGATTGTACATACATACACGATCCGCAAAACGTATTGGACCGCCCTTGTATAAATATTGTATACATAAAATCGAACCAGGACCATGGATTCACCACTTTTCCAATTCCATTTTGACGGCACTGCTTACTGCTTTTCCGAAACGGAAGCTGAGAGCGGCTCTAATGCAGATGTGGAAGTGAGTGATGAAAGGGGAGGCGACTCAGCTGTCGTCTCTAATTAGACAGTGTTCGTTGGGGCTTTCTGGAGTCCTCTGGGCAGCAGTTAACGCTGAGTCAAGGCGTCTTTATTCCGACCAGGATTTATATATGTGCTCATAATGTGAGGAGAGATGCGTGCCCTTGTTTTCTCCGCACACAACACCCAGTCAGCCGCTCCTCGGCTCTAATCTCTCCCAACACATGCTTCGGCCTACAATTTACTTTCACCCACCAGCCTCTCTCCACGCCCAACGGCTCTCCCAGCCTCCGCTCTCTTCAGGCATAATTAAACTCATCCGCCCCAATATCCATTCATCTTTCTCTACGCCCCGACTACCCTACCTTCGCTCCACGTCCACAACACTATCAACCCACTCATTTAGAACAACAGCAACAGCTAAATAGCTAAATAGACTCGTAAAACCATTCATGGCTCTTTTCAGGTCGCAAATATGAACCAGATACTGTTGCGTACTATGTAGTTTGCAGTCTTCATTTGTATCTGCACATTTGTGCGTAGAGCTCAGGGATGGACACAATGGGCAAAGCTAGATCTCGGTCTTGCAAAAAACGAAGAAAAGAATAGAGCATAGTTCCGGACAAAACTGAGCAAATGCGATGCGTATATTACTCATACGGTATACGGTACAAACCATGTTGTGTTAGATTATATTACAGTAAGTCCAGGCACTGTCTGATTTAGTGAAAACCCGACCCCACAGCATTTATTGTTTTTCATGCTTTGTTTTTGGCACTGGTCTTTCACCCAGCTAGATTTTTACGCTGTTTCTTTTCAAATTCGTGTTGCTCGTGGACCCAAGATTTGTAACATGAAAAAAGCAATGCTATAAACCTTATGTATTACAATATTTTCTTGCAATTATTGAAAATATTTAAGTATTAGTTAATTTTTTTAGCTTTTTCCATAGCCGGTAAATCCACTTTTTGACAGAACCGAAATCATCCGTGTTTCGCTTGAAAATATGTTCCGACCACTTGACTCAAATGCATCACAGAAGTGCATAAAATGTTGAACGGTATTGCGACACTTATATCCATTCGCAATGTACAGATACTCCACCCGGGAGGTACATACTACGAACCTAAACACCGATTTTGTGTATCTACATCTCTTAGCATATTGTGCATGTTGTTTGTAGAGTGTTCGACTACGACGCGGAGAAAGCATAGGGCCGAGGCTAAACAGATAATCGAAACATTATTGTGTTTATGAAAGTCAAGACGAGGAAAAGTGAGAGGGGAAGAAGAGTAACGTCAGAAAGATGGATTATCAATTGATAAATATTTGGTATTCCGACCGAGTTTTTTTCTTCTTTTTTTTGCCTCTTGTGAGCTCAGCTACTTTCACTTTCGGCTCTTCTGCCTTTCATCCCTCCTCTCTCCCTCCCTCACACACAATTCAATACAGAGAGAGACCATGACAGGGATCGGATAACGCATAACCAAGTTTCCCCGTCTCTCACCATCATCACCCAGCTCTGTTGGGGAAACAAGGGCGGCTTCTCAAAGTCCTTTTCTTTTAGGAGTAACATCATATCATAAACTTCTCTCGAGGAAGTGAAAAGTAGCTCCAGTTCTCCTTCTGGGATCCCAACACCCACATCTTCCCTATGTATGCCATTAAGCATTCAAATTTCAAATCCATTGACACCTTCCAATGCTTCCTCTGTGCACTTTGCTCAGTGCATCTTATTTGAGAGCTACAAATATAATGAAATTTCGGTTTCAAGATATGTAGTGATCGATTGTACCATAATATAGTACCTACGCTACGCTGAGTAATAAAGTAGCCCTCACATATGTACAAAAGACAAGTTTAATGTTTAATATCTGGATGAGATCTGTAGTTTTGTGGAGCTTGCGTTTAAATATTAGCTACATGGTAAAACGTCATTGTAGGACACATCCCGCGGGACTCACCCCAAAAAGCATGTTACTTACACCTAAGTCGCGTGTCAGGGTCTCTCCGTGTTTTATTCTTGAACAAGTCATATCCTAATATACCCTTTAGATCTCTACAGCAGCAAATCACTATGGATTATTTAAATCGAATCTGGACTAGTTTAAAGTAGTAAGGTGTAGCCGAAGCCCAGTTAAATTTTTGAGTAACGTTGCATTTTGTGTTGATTTTAAAATCGCTGTAATGTTCATTTGCGATTCGTCAAAAATATTAGGTATTCTCCATATTTGTAGATTTAGCTCATTTAGACATATTTTTAGCATTTAATTAATTAAAGGAATTTTTCAATTTTTTCATTAATTAAATGCTACGTTGCACTACAAACAACTGCGTATGTGAAATGTTAAAAAAAATAGTGAATGAAAGGTGCTGTTTTTAGTTCGAGCATTTATAACAGATGTAGATGCATGTTTGAAAGGACAGCAATTGTAATAGCGCACTAAGTATCTTGATTTAGAACAAAAGCCTACGACATATACCCAAGCTTGAATGCGGAAGAAGACTGCAAAAGGCTGATGTAATACGTTGTACTACATTTTACTAGTGAAAAGCTGAAGTCCCAACTCTGCTGTGTTGATGCTTTCACGTGCTTG
Organism: Ceratophysella denticulata; assembly: GCA_034694925.1. Classification (NCBI taxonomy): domain Eukaryota; kingdom Metazoa; phylum Arthropoda; class Collembola; order Poduromorpha; family Hypogastruridae; genus Ceratophysella; species Ceratophysella denticulata. The sequence continues at coordinate 4,064 of JAQFYT010003837.1, read as the reverse complement.
TATTCTTGTATTTTTGTTGCCTTTTACATGCTAAACTCTAGTCAGTGCCCTTCTTCGTCCTTCTCCTCCTCCCTGGTTCTTCTTGGTATGAAAAGAGTGAAAGTATTTGAGGAATGCAATAGATTTTTGTCTCAGACTGCACCCTTCCAGACTTTGCAAGAATTCTGAGCCGCTTTCCTGCCGACTGTGTAATTTCGACATTCACTATGGTATTACAATATATATTACCGTCTCAACGCTCTTTTTCCTCAACTTACATAACGCATATTGTAGTGTGTATCTGCTGGTGTATTCCATGTTTTGAGGGGGTAAAATAAGATTAGAACCCTTGTTCATTCCAATGTTTCCAATTGGTAACGTCAAATAGCTCGGCTAATCATTTCCTAATTTGATACAGACGGTTCAAGCCAAGGAAAACACAATGACAAAGGAATTAGGTTTAGGTCCAGCCTCAGACGCTATTGTTAGACATAAGGGGTTTGGACACACATGGGGTTGTTTTTGGAGTAAAGAAGGAAGCTGTTGCGTTTCCATTGAATTCCGCTGGAATCTGCGTGATTTACGTCGCTGTCGTTTAGGTATACCATTTACCGTTGTTGCGCTTTTACAGTAAGTTTAGTGCGATCAGACAGCCGGAACCCGTATTCTAACGACACAAATATTAATTATGCTGTAGTGTAGTCCTGGTATTATGTCAAAAGCCAGATCTATAATTATCATATCACGGATCACAGAAAGATAAACGTTTACAACCGATTATCACGATTATGTAAAATATATTTAATGATCAGTGCTATGCTTTTTGCCAGAATCTAAAACTAATTCATGATAAACTGGCTTTTATATTATACCCAATAAGTTACAAAAACGTTCGGAAAGAATGCCCAAGACCGAAATGACCGCGTCCCAATTGACCAGAAATGCGAAAGCATTGGCTGGGGTAGCTCATGAGAAATCTCATTAGTTCATCACATTGGGGCTGGTGGATTGAGGCCAGTAGTGGTGGTGGTAGGTTCAATCCAAATCCATCCGATCCGCCGGGGCACTGGCCCCAAGGCCCGTTCCATGTTGTTCTTTCCTTTCTCCATTACAGCCTAAACTGACTTTCTTCAGTTCTTCTTGACTTCCTTTGTGTTTTCCTTTCCTTGTCAAGAAATAGGGAAACTCTTTTACTTTGACCAGATCCAACTTCCCAAAGTACCTGTCAATAAGGTAATGGATCCACTAATCCACCCTAACCTCCGTTCATCCCTTCCCTAACACACTGCACAGAAAACACGTTTTTTATAAATGCTTGCTCATTCCCAAGTCAAACTTACAGCATAGGAATATGTACCGTATCGGTAGGTATTTACAGCAGGTGATGAAATATACACACTATTAGGTATACAAACTAGAATATTTATCACCTCAAAATGTTAAGATCGCAAGCTCTTTTCTGTCGAGACGAATATATGGTAGTATCATTGTACTATGCAAACTTCCGGGTTTTGAGAATAGTATAACCTGTGTTAAGTTATCTGAAGTTTGGCTATACTGGGATTTTAACATAACCTAATATATTTTTTTCGAACCTACCCAAAGTTTAAAACTCTCAACAAACGGTATACGATAAGCGGTATCCTCGTATGGCATACGGCAATGGTATCGATTTGCCTACTGGTTTTTATATTTATCAGTTCACACATGATTTTTTGATTTCGAATAAGTACCTACAACAAAATATCTCTTATTTTGAATTTGTCGTAGGTGAAATGATAATTCCAAACGAGAAGTTCAACATGACGGAGGAGATTTTGTCCCAGTACGGTGTACGGATGAGACTCTCAATCAAGAATTTAGCGAGTCGTGACTTTTCAGGCTACAAGTGTATTTCCCAGAACTCGATGGGGAACACGGAAGGGACGATTCATATTCACGGTACGTGGTCCGTTCCCATCCATCCCCCTTCTTCGGCGGTGCACCGTCGTCGTCTCCTTATTTTAATCCGCGGCTTTCATCTCCACCCTCATCTCTCCCTCATTCATATATTTATGACTCCTTTGACTCTTTCTTAACTTAGTCTAAAGAGGAAGAGTGAGCTGAATTATTCAGCACGACCAGCAACAAAAATGAAACATATTTCAAGAACCCACACTCCCAATGTTTGTCAAAAGAAAAACTGACTCATATTAGGCCTCTCACTCTTACCACTTCCTCGTCCTCACTCCTTTCAAGGCTTTATTCATACCCAGGTACTTAATTATGGGTTTCAGACTTTCTCCAAGGTCATTTTCCTTACTTTCACCAACGCAATCTAGTACATTCAACCCGTTTATTGAATTTACAATTATCTCAGAGCTAAAACTTAAACCGCTAATTATTTTGATAACCAATTTGAAGTACCTATATTGTGGAGTAAGAAGACAACGAATTATCTGCTTTTCAAAGGTTCATGCAGTATCTAATTTAGTTTCACATGGAAATATCGATAAAGTTGAAAACACTCTTTTGAAATTTTGTGAGGAAAAAAATTTCCCGAACAACAACATTTCCGTGTAAATATATTGATATCAGGTGCAGGTGCCTAGTCTTTTCTAATTATATTGTACCTAATGCCCTATCTTATATTCTAGAAAGAAAGGTCAGTAAAGAGCATTCACCTTTGGTTCATTTTACAATTCAAAGAAAGCCGAGCGTTTATCAGTAAATAAAACTAATCTTCATCCGGAACAAATATTCGAATAATTGAGCAATTCGACGCTATTTGGTGATCCTTGCTCCTGCATGTTTCATATATCATTTAAACTATGATTTTCCGATTTCAGGAGAGCAAATAAGATTCTTCGTGTAGATCCACAATATAAATAGATATGTATTTAATTTTTTTTAGAAATGAATCTATTAGCTGCTGATCGCGGTGACAGTGAGCGGTCACTTCTGGCGGCTGATGGAGACTACGCCGAAGACCGGGATACGGAAGAAGGTCGGAGTAGTCGGACGAATAGTATTGGTCATGGTCAGAGTACACGGGGACCCTTGCTCGACAATTTCCAACCTTTCGAAACCACTAATTCCAACTCGAACAATGGATGCAATAACCAGAAACTGGAAACGTGTACTCTGTTGATTATTACATTCCTCAGTGTGCTCAGGAGATGGATTCTGGTCTAAAGAAGCAGTCAAATAATTCTGGTTCTTTGTCAAATTCGCAGGGGTAATTTGAGTTAAAATAATAAGTGCAGTTGATACCCTAAACTAAAACAGACACAAAAATGGATATAATCTGTTTGTGGTGTGCTTAACGGCAGGTATTCGTTTTAATTGAACCCACATGACCCCTGCTGAAGTGACCGAGAACGAATATTTTGTAACCCCTCACCCCTGACCTTATAAGAAGTTGTATACGTCCTCCTCCTCTCGGATTTGGGTTGCTATTAGAACAGACAGCTAATTTAGGCTAATTCCATAATTAAGGTCTCGAAGTAAACATATCCCTATTTGGATATTCATTTCCATTTTTTGTTGATGCTAATCTGCAGTTCATTCCATTTATTCTTACGTATACTTACTTATTACTGTTCCAAGCTTCCTACTCCCCGTTCTACGTAAACACGATGAATATGGATATTTTCATGTAACTGAAATTTCCTTGCTGGCACCTTGTGAGTAAAAGTAATTTTAATTAGTTCTGTAGTACTGGTAATAAACAAATTACAAGTTTAAAACCAAATTTTTGTGGGCAAGGTTTTCATTCAAGTTGCTACAATAGTTGCAGAATAATTATAAAACTTCAGTTACACCAGTCTCATAAGAATTTGTATTGTAATTCCCTTTAAGATGTTACAATTGTTGTAAGCTGTAATTATCTAAATTATGTCTAATGTTTAACAAAAAGCTATTCATAATAAAATTGTTTTAATGGTCGAAGAAGTGTAGTTGTCAAATGGTTTTCAATGTAAACGCATACGGAAATGACTCAAGGTCACCGCATGTGTTCCATAATATACTAGATCAGTGCCGGAGTCACTCGAATGGCCTCACTCAGTGATAGAGGAAAAGGCGCGGCGCGTGTCTGAAAATGC
>JAQFYT010003836.1:0-10045 GCA_034694925.1 Ceratophysella denticulata | reverse complement strand
CTGACTAAAATCAAATTTACTGCCATGCAGACTTATTGCACAAGTCTTCTTTTTCATGGCAGATTTTATTTTCTCATGGCACGTTTATATATTTCCCCTTTGAAATTATGTACGTTTGCCACGGTGTATTGATTATTGTACGCATTTTACAGAAGCACGGTCAAATTCGAATTGATTAAGTAAATATTTCCTAAAGCATACGATCAGCCATTAGATACTAAATCCTAACCGCAGATTTCTTGATTTACTGCTTTGAATATTCTGCGGTTATATAAACCTGAAATGAAATTGCAACACACCGTACTGTTGGGTTGGATAAGTAACCTAGGGACTTTAAAAGCTATCGAGGATTCAGTTTGTAAATATTAAAAAAATCCATGTTGACGAGTGACGGAACATTGGATATCCACTATTGCGTATTAGGCATTATGTGGGTGGATATGCGATATCTTTCCAATTCTAAATTCTAAATTTTAATTGTATGTACTACACACGTAGTATTTTTACAATTAATTTCGATATCCGAGTGAGTCATGTTTGAAGTGAAGGGTTTTCGTGGTCACTTCCTTGTCATCATCCCATTCTTTCTCATGAGTCTCATCTACCTGCTCCCGCAAAGTTATCCATACGGAGCAGACGCAGCCACGGTCAAGGGACCAAAGCCAAAGAAATATGGTGAAAAATGTAACGGAGAAACGGGTAGGTATGAGAACAGTTTACCGATACCAGATACCACAAAAAACTGTCGTTTTCCATATGCTCTAATGTAATTCTTAGATACATTTTCTTCGAAGTTCTAAATTAATTCACAAAATTACGTATAATTTTAGACTGCAACGATAAGCTCCACCTGTTCTGCAACAGGAGCGATGATCGGACTGTCAATATAACTCCGATTTGGACCAATTGTGTCTGCAGACATGCCTATTACATCAGATGTCCGAAGAGTAAGAAGAAGGAATGTGTGCTCGAGAATTCTCAGCATGGAGATATGCATGGAAATACCTGTGCTGGGGCTCGGTGGGCTCAACTTTTTAAGAACAATATTTATCTCTCCGTACTTCTTTATGGGATCATCTCACTTCTGCCGTCTCTTCTTTTTCTAATTAATTATTAACTGAACTACAAATTACAGCCTAAATCTTTGAGTAAAGTGTGCAATTATCAATCATTACATTGGATACAGCTACAAGGTATATTGATTACGGGTTGTGGACTGTGGACTATGCTGCCGCCATCCAAGCAGGTCGTGAAATATGAAATTTTTATTTCGATGCCACAAGTAATTTTCTACATAGGTATGCTTCATAATGCGGAAGTTTAATTAGGTCGTAGATTTCAGTTGAGCTGTTCGGTCTTCGGTTTGTTAGGATAGTTGTAAAACTATACATACCTAGTAATTTAAAATATTTCAGTTGTTAGTTAAGGAATTTGTCCGTTTTTTGCATATTTGAATTTCTAAAATCTTAAGACACTACCGTATTTACCGTATTTATTCTACAGTTTGCACGGGCCATACTAAAATTTCAGACCTCTCTGAAGCGACCATCTTTTACTTAACTGGGGTTATAGTATAATTGATAAATTAAAAACAATATTCAGTTCAGTGCGTGCAGTTGAGGGGAGAGTAGCTTCTAAATGCAATTTTTGTATTTTTGGCCGGCCTTCATTCCAATCTGGAACTGTCGGACTAGGTCATCTTTAGAGACCGGTCAATTTTAGAATAAATACTGTAACTCACCGAAAGGAAGGGTCCATGGTCCATCTTATGGTTAGATTTCCTCAAAAACAGGCAAGATTTTCTATGCCCATACCCAGAAAGTAAATGAGTTGTTTTGCTCGGTGTAGTTTTGAATTTGAGTGCAGATATAATTTTATTTTGATGTCTTCAACTCAGTTAATCGGCATTATAAGATTTTATTCGTGAGGAGGTATAATTAATTATGAAGGTTAGTCAATTAACTACTATAAACTAATACTGGAATCTGCAACTTAAGACTATTTATAATTTATGTAAGCACTACTACTAATTGAGTCTCTATGTGGTCGTGGTCAGGTCAGTTTAGTTTAGAAATTCGGCTCGAAATTCATATCGGCTTCGTCAGGTAAATTGTTTGCATTCGGATTCGGAAAACCCTCCAACAAATGTTCGTCTCCGGTGAGGAAGGCGGCATGATGCAGGTGTGTATTCTGAATGAAGGTCATGAAGTTAGTGATCAGTCCGCCTGTAGCTGGGTCATCATCACCATCACCAGCCATGTTTTGGAGATCATGGATGAGCCGCAGAAATTTGTCGTAGATCTCCATGAATCTCTCATGGGTTAGAGGACCGGATCCTAAGAGCCTTTCAAAGTCCATGGTTTCGAAGTCGCTACCTGTGGTGCTGTAAACTCGTCTGATAACAGGTTCCAGGGACTCGAATACTGCACCAGGACCAGAGTGGTGAAGTACGAGACCGAATACAGTCGTTGCAAGTTGCTCCTGAACTGTACGTTCCTCGTGGTTGGTCACAATCACTGGTTCTTCATCTGCTTCAATAAATTCATTATCCGTATCGGCTTCACGTGAATGGGGGTCTGGTTGCTGACCTGTGAAACCCGACACGAGAGCGTTATATTCAGTGCCGATGATCTACTAAAATTATATAATTAGGTATACAGAATGCTTACGAGTATTATTCAAAGTGACATTAGCATTATTATTCCATCCTGGGACTGGAGTACCACGTGCAGCGAGAGCTGCATGCGAAATTGATGCACGACCACGGCGTGCTAGGGTTGAATTCGACCAACGACCATCACGGAATGCTAAAGCTGGAGGATTATTTGAGCCAAGAACGCGGACTGATGACGATGAAGCTGGAGGATTATTTGAGCCAGGAAAGCGGACTGATGATGATGAAGCTGGAGAATCATCTGAGCCACTACGACCACTACTACCTACGACCGAACAGACTGATAAAGGTGGAAGATTACTTGGTTGACCACGAACCATTGTTGGGCTTGTTGGAGCATTGATCGGGACTGAGACTGAACAGAAAGGTGCAGGTTCCTGTCAATTAACAATATTTGTTATCAAACCTGAGTTGTAAATGAGTTGAGTCGTTTTGGGTCTCGGGACAAGACCAAATGTTAACGCTGCAACGCATCACGTAGTCAGATGTCAGATTTAAAATGAAATGAAGGAATAAGAGATAAGAAAGGTCAAACTCATGCTACTAAAATTACTATACAGAGTTCGAAATATTGCTTTATATTCATTAGATGGAAGCTTGAGTATTTCTGCTTTGGTATCATATATGTAATTCCGAATGCTAATTATTATATTAACGTCGTCTCTTTTTACTCCAAGTTCATATGTAAATTATACAATTAGGGAAACGTTGGAAATTTATGCGTTTTCTAATTTGCATTCTCAAAACGATTTGTAATTATCATCACATTCCATAATTAACGCCAAGAAAAGGAGAATACTGCTTAGGCTCTTACTCGGTTCGATGACCGTTGGTGACCGCTTGTAATTATGCTAAGGAATAATGAACTAAAAAATAGCTTACCGAGATCCATTTGTGATCCTTGATCCAACGATTTATATCATGTGCTTCAACGGCTAGATCTTTATAAGTCTCTCGAAAATGAATCAACAGTTTCTCACGCCACTCTCTCGTAAGTGGCTTTCCAAATTCTGACTCGTGGAGTTGAGCAATCTCTTTGAACCCCGCAATTATGGATTTCCTCGTTGGAGTCAAAATATTAGTCCTGGAATTTCAAGATAATTTATAGCAATTAGCGTTATTCTCATAATTTTGCGAAGAAATATAACGCACCGCAGACATAGCGGCAAGCACATATAGCGGACATCGGACAATTACGCTTACCAGGACCAATTGCATGTTTTATGTGCTAGATTTTAATTACAATAAGTAAATAACCTAACCTGATTTAACATGATGAAAACTGTGTGCATAACCTAACCTAACATGGTCTATACCGTGCAGAACATATTTTAATACTTACACGCTGTTTCTTCGGAACACCGTTTTTATTACTGGTAATGTTATATTGGTTAGAAATATGTATTTTCTTCTTAAAATTATACATACCTGCTGTCCATGTTGGTACAATTAGAAGTTGACCTCAACGGTCACCCAGGTCTAGGTCACAGTGACAGGGTATTAGCTACCGTTCGCGGCTAGAAGCTACCAGAATCCAGGCTGTAAATCAGTACGGTTTCTTCAAAATACTGTTCTAGCTAAGTAACAGTATGTAGCGTCAGTCCCACGTCGCAAATCTTCAAAAAGCTAGGATATTATCCAACGACTGATTCCAACGAAAGTCTAGCCTGAACTGATTTCAAAATCCAGCTAGCCCAAACCCCAACTCGGCAATAGCTTTTCCGATTTTTTATAACTTAGGAACACAGGTATTTCTTTTTAGTTCCAATTTCTTCTGGTAATGTATATAAATACTCATGCACATGACATGACTGATTAAGAAATCGAAAAAGGTCACGCAACGGCGTTATCGTCCGGCTACCAACCTTCAACTCGGGCTCCTACCTGGCTACATTTTTACGATTTTTTTCTTCCCGTAATAAATAACATTATGATTAAGATTATGACCCACATGACTTGTGCTTGTGTCGCTGAAATGTATGTATATGTTATGTTACGGTTCGGATCTAATTTTGGTTCTGTTATAACCGAACCGGTTCGTATATAATATTAAATGCAGTTTTCGCCAATTAAACACCATTACTCAAGCTAGGTAATCATAATTAGTTAATTGTGGAATCTGGACCAAAATTTAGCACTCTTTCCAATGCTGTACTCGTTAACATTGCTAACCTGCTGCAGCATTGTCAATTACCCATTAATTGGAAAGGCTTCAAGACGTGTCAGAGTCACTTGACATTTTCAGAAGGAAAAAAATATTCTGAGGTTAAAACTACTTAAACCATTGAAAAGAGCGTTTATTTCCGGCATAGATCCAATAATTATCAAATTCGAATTTGCTTGATTAGTGGTACCTAATTGGCGAAAACCGTATCTGTACAATATTATATACGAACCGAGCAGTAACATATACCTTCATAGTTTAAGATTTTTATAATTGCTTTCTAAGTCTAGAATTTCTTGAATAAGTGCACTACTGGGGGTGTTCTGTGTTGACGCAAGGATTTTGGACGATGTACAAGCAGAGAATGACTCATAGGTATGTGATTTCCAAACGTTTACAATCGAAGCAACACATCGACATCGATTTCTACGTCCATGCCCGGTCGTGACCCTTCTTCATCGTTTTGCAGCGCCTCTCCGAGAAAGAGCACAGTGGATGATAGCTTAAGCTTGACCTCCAGAGAACCAGTTTGTGGTCGCATCAAGTTACGAAATAGCTGTGCATTGAAGTTCGATGTCCCTAAGGTCTGCATTGTGGATATAGTATAGTTTTGAGATTGACAGAAATTACAATTACTCATGTTGATATACCCAACATGGGTTATTAGCGTCATGTTTTTTGACTTTGCGATGCCCAAACTGAAACTATTACCATAATGTTCACCCTCATAAGTTGTAAGTATTGAGATTCTGTTAGCCTTTTCGTTCCGTGTCCCATTGACACCAGAATTTTATCTGGCATAATGTATGGTTGGCAATAACAGTGAAAGCAGAGAATCCAGTGGCTATTGGCTGTAATAGGTAGTTGTCCAGCCAAGCCCAGCTATCGTCTAATGAAGAGTAATAGGAGAAAACCAGCCGCTTTCCCCAAATAACTCCGATACAAGTCTCCAGTGCCGGAATAGCTACCTGCCCTCAACCGACGCGACCTTGAATTCCTCATTGAAGCACGTCGCACTCGCAGGACAGTTTAAAAATTCACTTTTCATTAGCCTTATTTGCCTTTCCAAAATAAATAGCTCCCGTTCGCAGATCCTCTGTGGTATTATGAGTACCTACCTAAGGTAATGGGTGTGCAAGTTCATCATCATCATTTGACAATGCAGTCTCTGTTTCTGTATTGAAATCATTAGAATAAATGGAAATATTTTCATTATTAGATATTATTAATTAAAATGAACTGTAATATGTGTCCTTTGTACACGTCTCTCGGTATCCCAAAATTTGTTTCTGTTATTGGGAACAGGGTTGAAGTCAAAATAAGTTTTGTGGTAAAAGAAGAAGCGCTGTAGAGCAGGAGTAGAACAAGGTCCCGGTAGCGACTTTTGGAGAGTTTCTATCACGATCACGATATCATTATCATGGTTTGGTGTAGCTCCCGCACGGAGAAAATGACTTTACTTGCATTCTTTTGGTTCATAGCGGGAAGAATGTCATGTGCGTGAGCGTATTATTTCATTACACAGGAGAAATTAAATTTGTTTAGCAGCTAGAGGTACTGAAATTTCTCAAAAATTCATTTACTGTATTTAAGTTTAACATTAACTATTTCTCAGTTACTATAATTATTATCTAAAACTTTACTACCTAGTTTTTTTAAAACACTTTCACGTGTGGTTTGGCTATATATTATAGCTATATACAAAACGTCACGAACTGTGAAAATCAACTGAGAAATCATGTTCCAAGTTCCAATAGCGATTATACGTAGGTACATAAATGTACTTCTTGCAAAACATTAAATAAATACAGTCACAGAGTCACAGCGAAGAGGATGATGAAGAGATACTTGAATTTACTATAAATAAATTAAGTCTGGCTAAAGCTTCAGGCGATCAGGTCTGGAGAGATCAACTTCATTCCGAATCCATTTCAAGTAATGCGACACTACATGTAAACAAATTCCATAAATTAGATCGGTATTCTCGAAAAATTAGTTAATTCACTAAATCTCACATGAAGACAGCTACAAATTCAGCCTACCTTTCGTATAAATCCCAGGATGGGTTTTAGAGCCGCACTCCTTTCCCCAGGATACAATCCCTGCCAGGAAAAATTTATGTGGTTGACCTGGATGGCAAAAAATGTTAGATTTATTAAGAAGTAAGTTATAATTTGAATTGGACAAAGATAAAAAATGTGCAATTCACCTGGCAGAGTGCAAGCCAATGGACCACCGGAATCACCGCTACATGCATCAGGCCCATCGCCGCCAGCACAGAAATTGCCGTCGGTGATGACTGAGTGTCGATTAATGGGGTAGAGCCGCCGGAGATAGTTTCCTCGAAGGTCATCCCGGTAAGCTCGTTGACACTCACCCTGACTCTGGAGCGGAACTTGGGCCACGCGGAGAATCGAGCTGACCTTGTGACTCCGGCGTTTGTCTGCAATTCGAAGGATGAAATCAGGAAAATTTTCAACGCATATATATAGTTTTTCGATTTTAGTCCTCCTACCTTGCGTTCCCCAACCAGAAACATGACACCGAAGCCCTGGTGTAAGGCTAATACCCTCTTCCGGTGGAAGACAGATGGGATGCACGTATTGGTCAAAGGCGACGCCACGGTCATCCGGGCTTGGTAGACGAATGAAGGAGATGTCATTATCGAATTCACTTCGAAACCCAAATCCTCGGTGATTCACATAATCACCTGGTTGGATTTCAAATGCCTGTTCCGAGACGTCTGTTTTGTTGAGGTAATGATTCCCAACCTATGGGTCAATTGATCAATCGTTCGTTCAATAATGATGCTAATGCTAAATGCATGGAACAAGACACAATCAATTACTGTACAATGCATACAGATACTCACTATTACACGGTAGTCCGAGAGCGTATCTCGAAAGCAATGGGCGGCTGTCAGAACGTGGTATTTTGAAATCAGCGACCCTCCACAAATATGCGACCATCTCTCTCCCGTGTCCTGACCCCTCTTCTCAATGCTGACTTGCCATGGGTAAGCTCCGTAAACGGTTTCAATACCGTCCAGAATCCTAGCTCGCCTGTCCTGGAGCACGAGGCTCGTTCCACAGGATTCGCAGGATGTACATCCTGGAGATACGAGTTGCGGAAGCTCTGGGCGCTCAGCTGCACCGCCGCGACTCCGACTCTCCCTTTCTGCATTGGATACGGTTGCAATTCGCCGTTGAAGCAATCTGCGCTTTAGGCTTGATTCTTCGTCCTCGTCTATTTCACTGGACATGAGGCCGGGCGTGGTTATGAGCAAGATTAATAGCGGACTTAGGAGATGCACGGACTTCATATCAGGACTATCGACTAAAAGTTTTTTACTAGCTAAATATTAAGCGTATTCAGGCAATTTCTGGAAGTTGTAGTTGTTGGAGGCTGAAATAATAGAAATATTAAAGTATTTTTAAATTACAAGCATTCATGAAATTTGAAGATTTTTCGGGGGGTATAATTCCATCAAATCAAATGTGTTTGCCCGTTTTGTACTTGAAACTTGTGTCCAATAAATTGATTTTGCCCGATGAAAGCAAATATTGTCCGATAAAAAGATAAACTGCCTGAATAAGCTATTTTACCCTAAAGATTTCCCGGTCATGCTCATGTTTCCGCATCGTGGAACCAAATGCTCCGAGTTTGAAACCGCGGTCATATTATTGTCTGCAAATTTTTATCAGGAAAATGAATTAAATACTTACTGGATTGAACCGATGTTCAGCGTAGAAATGGTCAATCAAAACAATGGAAATTGTTTGAAATTGTGTAGAGGATGTCCAACAATACGTCAACTCTGCGCCTAGTTCACAATTTTCAGATGATGCTTGGGTCAAAATAAATATACAACGTATATCTTTACACGCTCCAAACCTGTTTCAAGAAAGGGCTGAGCCGACCGTATCATTCCACGTGAGGAAACACACACTATTATGTATTATAGCGTCACCAAAATAAATTGGCACAGACACAATATGTAGACGCTGACAATAGCAACTTCGGTGCACAAAAGATAAAACGGAAGTATTGAACGCTCAACTAGCGCTTCTGATCTGATTGGGATTGAGACAGGTGAGTTGGTATTTATATACGCTGCGGTCTTCGTAATTGAATTCCAATAGATGATCTCTATCTTGGAACCAATCTCGATCATCCGCCATGCCATGGCGTGTACCTATGCTGCCAAATACATTACACTACCCAGCCAATAGTAGGTATGTACTCCCACTCCAAAATCACTTTCCATTTCCAAACCCTCCGTAGTCTCTAAATTAGCAAAGCCCTTTGCAATAACAATAAGGTATAAAAGTTACGGCGTAGTAGATTTTGCACTCATAAACCGCATGTGTACAGAAGCCTACATAGTAAAATATGCCAAAATATGCCAAAATACCAAAGTAAAGCATTACAGGAGCCATATACATAAATCCCATCATGGAGGTTGTTTGGATTGATCTTCAATAATTGAATTAATTAGTTTGTAAAAGAGCATCCGGCACAGCGCTATTAGTTAGTTTAGCTCCTATTAGCCTGGGATCTATCTTCAGATCATCGAGATAAAAAAACGTAATTTGACAAGGTCCTGACATTAATACGCACCGCGTGTGCATCCCACAATCCTACATTTCGAGCGGCTAATTACTCAATCAACACCAGAATAAGGCTCAAACCAAGGAGAATTAATATAAGCTAAGCTGGAAATCATTATGCAGCTCCTACTCCGTCAACCTCCAAATCTTCAATCAATTTAGGTCTTGGTCAAATTCCATATTATTCTGAACACAATAGAGGAACTTATTAATGCTGGAATTAAACAAACAATCCAACAAAGGAATACATCAGATCTGCTGTTTATGTGGAATGCACTGGAATTTCAATGAAACACAGCTTGCAAATGTCAATCTGAAATCATGTAGCTCTAAGTAGGCGTACCGTGTACCCGTTTCTATTACTAAGCATTGTGACATCAGGTATTACGGGAATTAATATCCAATGAATATCGGCGCATAGCTAGTTGACAACTGTGACGTTGACAATGACCAAAGGCTTAACACTATAGGTTTATTCTAGGTTAGGTCTGCTGGTACAGGTGATATCAGCAGACCTAACCTCAAGATTATTTGAGCTGTAGAGGCTAAGCCTCTACAGGTTAGCTCGTGCGTTGTTTATTTTTTATGACACTCGTT
>JAQFYT010003835.1:0-10045 GCA_034694925.1 Ceratophysella denticulata | reverse complement strand
ATGATTTCATGGTCATCCAAACCCAGCCAGAGAGTAAAGATTGAAGCTCTACTCACTGTGCTAGGACTGCTGCCGTTTAATTAAGGTATCGGCCAACCTGTTTAAAAAAGCGCCAAAATTCCCGTCGAAAAACCTCGGAACGAGAAGTAAAGTTTGCATAGAAATATCTACCGATTTCGAAACTACGAAATACAATGATTGGGCGATGAATACGGACGGCAAAATAAGTAGCCTCATAAACAGGCTTGAGCACAAATGCGATATAAGTGGAATTTCATAAAATCTGAACGTCAACATCTCATGGGCCAACGTAAACATCCCATGGTCAAAATAACGGTATTCACTAATTGCGCCAAAAAACATCGGCCTTAGCGTCAAACACATATGGATCAGTAAATATATCTTACTTTTTAAATTCCCGATATGTGGTAACTTCCGTAGTTCCGGAGCCTCTTCAACTGACTGCCCGTTCTCTCCGTCAATGGATCCATAAATGGTTAACATTTCAAAAATATTCTCAATCCCAGTAATCCCTTCATCAGTCATCTTATCCCCGGAGAGACTGAGTTCCTCCAAATTGGGCATAGCCTGGAACACGATCCCCAAAACAGCATCATCCACAATCACATCCAGTGTCCGGAGATTAGGAAAGATACTGGCCAGGAGCTGACAGGCTGGTTCTCCAATCGGTGTCGTGCAAATAAATGACCGAATACTCCCATGCTCCTCAACTTCCTGAAGCGTTTCCACAGCCGGAGCTGAATTAACTAAAGTGAGGAACTTGAGTGACTCACACCCATTGAGGAATTTGAGTGACCCTTGGAAATTCGTCATCGAGAGTCTACAGAGAGCCCCCATATCCGGCAGTACATAGGCTTGACTCACAACTGCTGCACCCTCTTCATCCGACCCAGACGAGCTCTCGTTATCCAACTTCATTTTCTTGGTACAACACTCACCAGTCGTAGCATTCCTGGTATTCGGCTCAGGGTCAAAATCCAATTCAAGTGTCTTCAGCGTTCCTGCTAAGCTTCGTAGTAATTCCACCAATGTTTCAGCCCTCACGCTAGCGTCCAATTTGATGTTCAGGGACCGGAGGACTCTGCAAGCGCGTTGGGTAAAGCTCTGGATCTGAGCCTCCCTCAATCGTGATTCCATGCGGAAGTTTTGGAGACCGTTCGCAGCCCGGACTGCAGGGTCACAGAGAATAAGGAAACAGAGATTTTCAAAGGGTGAGTTCGTGAGGGTGTAGTCATAGGAGCGGAAGGAGAGGGACTCCAGACCAGGGCCTGAGGCCTGGATGAGATCCTGTAAAAGTACCCGACTCTGACAAAATTCACCACAGAGGGAAAGGGACTTGAGGGCTCGGAGTGGAGGCCCGGGTACCCCGTCCCCTTCGATAGGATCGCAGTTGATCGCAAATGTATCCAGGGTAGGTGATAATCTTTGAAGAATTGACCAGAGTCTTTCTCGAGTACAGCGACAGTTGTTGAGTTGAAGGGAGGTGATGGAAGGGCCACAGACGCGGATGAAGTTCTCGACCACGTCGTCCCCCATGTGGTAGAATTCCAGTTCGTATTGGGCAAAGGGTTGGTCAGCGCTTTTCTCCATCGTTTCCGTGTATTCTGCCAGGAGTTCGGGTTTGAGGCGGAGTTTGATGGTTTTGGTACGGCGGAGAGTTTTACAGGCTCCAGTGTTCCAGGCTTTGCAAACCTGACGGGCGGTCATGAGGTCACGGGTCGAGAGGTAACTCATCAAATTGTTAATAACCTATGGGAAATTCAACAAAATTTCATGTCAATGTTGGTGAAAGATACGAAATGTTAGATGATAGAAATCGGTGCAGGTACTATCTTAATCTAAATAAAATAATAAAATAAATAAAATGATTAATTGTAATTCAGATAAAACTATGGCGGTTTGAAGTATCAAATACAAAACTAATTAAACTTAGCTATCGAGTTCACTCTCGACCTCGAAGCTCTGGCATTAGCAGGCTTTCGCTAATGTAGCTCCCGGTTTACTACCTGTGTAATTCTATAATTAAAGTTAATAAAAATAACAAAAACGAATCTAGCCAAAGATATTGAATTGACATTTCAAAAAACCATACACATGTACCAAGCCCAATCGTAAGAACATAATGTCACATGTAAAACAGCCATACAAAAAATTCTCAGTTAAGGTATAAAAATATATAATATTAACTTGATCAGGTTCAACTAAGGACACAGGCTAGCTTCAGTAAAATCGTAGAAAATCAAATTCAAAAGACATGTATTTGTATGACGCCCGAAACGCCGTTACCTAAGCCTGTCTTAAGTAGTGTAGACGTCAATAATTGCAAGAATCAGTGAATTTCGCCGAGCATGTATTGATTTTTATTATGTAACCGAATACTACTGAGTTTAGGATGTTAAAGACTCATTATCATAATTGCATAATGTGATATGAATCGTTTCGAGAAATAAGTGGGTACCTACTCAAACTCTTGTACAGTGTATCTTCATATTAAGTTGATTCAGATATCCATGTGACCTACCTATGTAACCTACCCTGTATAACTACCTAATATGCGAATATCGAGATTTTCTATTCGGTCGATAGAAATGCATTTTTCAGATTTACTCATGATCAGCGTTGGATTTTAAATACGGAAATGTACGAAAACCCGGTGCAAGTTACATAAATTATCACAATTCGAGGAAATAATTTAACTCGTGCATAAAACATAAGTTGTACAGTTATAGGTTACAGTACAGTAGCATGCCATGTGCCGTCAGTGTATAAATCTGCGCCTCGTGGACTCACTCACACGTGTGTACCTCAGTTTAATAAGTTTCCTAATGCAATGACCGAGTCTATAGTAGTGGTGTACTATGTAATAATCTACAATCTACTATTCTACGGTGAGTGAGTAGTTCAGTGTCATGTTGAGACGGAACTTCTCGTTTTGGACAATAGACTCGACCGCTGCCACGCGTGACTTTTTTCTGTCTAATTTCGTTCTGCACGTGGAGATTCCAGGGAGGAAGAACCACAAGCCGAGATGAAATGTAAATGTAAAGTAGATTCTTTGAGTTCATTTGCATTTGCATAGTAGAGGGAAGCAGAGATTCAGTGAGAAATAAAAGTAAACTGCTGTACAGCAGCTTGAGAGCAGAAGGTATGATGAACTATGGCAAAGCTGCAGTAGACGCAGACGCGCTGCAGCAGATGCGACTGCAGTAGATGCGCTTTGATGATTTGAGTCGAGTTTTTACAATTATGCGTTTCATAGTTTTTTATTCTGATTGTAGGATTTGGTGACATATTTTGATGCATTGAAAAACTTAAATGTGCACTGAAAATATAGACTTTTGCATTGAGAAATGGAATTCCGCACTAAGGAAAATTGCTTTATAATTCTATAGGTTAGGTTAGTTGATAGTCATGTGGGTATTTCAAATATTTAACCTAACCTGTAGAATGGATCAATCTCGTCTGCCAACGTTTTAAACTAAACTAACCTGACTAAAATCAAATTTACTGCCATTTCAGACATAGTGTGGAATCCATTTCTTAATGCACGTTCATATATATTTCCCTAAAGCATTTAAACTGAGAAATAGAGGACGGACAGATGGTTTGGAGTACCTATCCAATAAGACCCTCGTGTCTAAAAATTTGTAAATTCATCACATCATAGAAATGGATTTGGGGATATCTTCTTACGGCTTTAGCCGAATTGAAGATGCGAGGTGAGCACCTCGTGTCAAGTCATGCACATGCAACTGATTGACGTCTTTCCTTTCAATGGCAATGACTTCATTCACTCAGGATCAGGGAAATCCTTTAAACGACTTGTCATTCAGCTTTTCTTCTCACCTACTTGTATAATTCTAATTTGTATTATTTTATTACCTCAACCTGACTTTATAGGTAATTTAAGTTAGTAACATGATCTTAGGCATGTTCTGAAGTGTTGAAACAAATTTTAATGAGTTTTTACGAAATATATTTATCGCTAGCCAAGCAATAAAATAAATAGGGGAGATATATAAACGTGCGATGAGAAAGTAGAATCTGCCATTAAAAAGAAGACTTGGGGAAAAAGTCTGCATGATAGTAAATTTGATTTGAGTCAGGTTAGGGTAGGTTAAAACGTTAGCGGACGAGATTGATCCGTTCTACAGGTTAGGTTAGATTTTTTAAATACGCAAATGACCAACAACTAACCTAACCTTTGGAATTATAGACTAATTCTATTATAGACTTATTATAGGCATTCCATTTCCTATTTCAAAAGTCTTCTTTTTATAGCATATTCTATTTTTCATAGCATCGAAAAATGCCACCCAAAAGATGATTATCATGACGGATGTCTCGTCACTACCCACAGAGTACGGATTTAACCAACAATTAATGGCGATTTGACAAGCCATGAAGAAATTCATTTGTCCTCGCCAAATAACACTGTAATAAATCGACTTGGTTACATTGAATAAATTGAATATTTTTTACTGACTTAGAAGTTGCAACGAGGATATTTTCAAGTTCCTCAGACTACATAGTACGTATTTCAAATGAACAGGTTTACATATACCTTAGATTTTGCTTCTTTGAAGCTGTGTACGATTTTGTTCTATAGACAAGAAGCGTTTTATGGAATCTCGTCTGTCTGTCTGTTCGTCGGTACGCAGTTTTAGATCGCTGGGCCATGAAAAACTTATGAAGCGCTCGCTCAGTAAAATCCTGGAAGCACAATTCAAATATAAACCCTGCTTAAGTGTTTGCAGAATCTCTGCACGATGAAGATGAACTTATAAAGCGTAGAGTTAATTTCGAAACAGTCAAAAATGAGTTATACAGAATATCGTCGACCAGATACTTCGGCATGGTCACAAGTCACTAATTCATCCACCTATTCATCTCACGGTCGCAATGTATGTATTTATAGGAATTGCATTCAATCAAAGACCTCGGATTTTTACCACTCATATGAAAACCTTAAAAAAGTTACTTTTCAAGTACATCTGCATTATAATAGTGATGGCGTGATTTTTTACTTATCGGGTTAGAGGTGAAGGTGAGGTGAATATTTGAATCGTTCGGTGACAATAATATTATGTATTGCATATAATATATTATTATCTCAGTAATCGTAGAGTATGCTTATTCCTGTGTGCAAGTATCTGTTAGTGGTGAAATGCGTTGTTTACAATTCCCCTATATGACTGCTTATGTATGTTGTACAATTAGGATCAGATTTCTAAAGCCGCTTTGCACGTGCCGCACTATTTACCTTTTACATAAATGATGATGTTTTTTGCACATACTACGATGGAAGAGATCTAAATTGTCCATGCCCCCAACACTTTAAATATTTAATACAATTGAATTCCGTAGTAGCCTTCCTATTCGTACACACCTGTCCTTGTCGTCTCAGTCAGTTCCACGAACAACTCACCCGTATGTGATTGATATAATCTCGCACACGTGGAGTTTCCGAAGTAACTTTTAACTTGTACGTAGCACAAATAATGCATATAATAGCGAACGGATCGCAGCATGACAAATACTTTAAATGGTTTATGTGATCCGAATTGGTTAAACATAACCTAACCTAACCAATATATGATGAAAGATAACCAAACCTAACCTAATATTACATGTTTTTGACCTCACACAACATATCATTTTGTGCTTGCTAAATGTTTTACCCACCTATATTTCTTCGCAACACCGCCGCAAACGAACCTACCTACTACAGTTTACCTGCAGTATAAGTATATACCTATGTATATTGTTGCAAAGCAGTATAAGTTACAATTTGCTATACTGAGTTGTACCTATATGTTTGTATTTTAGGGTCGATACAACAAATTATTTAGGAAAAATATATATATGTACTATGTACTTACTTATATGAGATTTACGCACCAATATTCAGACGTTTTAATAAAAATAATCTCGAAGCTATGCTCGGCACCTATAACATTTAAGTTCTATATTTATTATGGAACAACAAAAGTAGAACGCTTACCGGCGTTAATAGCATTGGATGTGAACTTTCACCCGCGGCTTCTTCCATGGTGAATATTGGAAGGTGAACACGAGAGAAAGTTATAATTCTTTGAATGTTGAATGTGTGATGCTACGCAGTTCGCTCTCGAAATACAATTACTGTTCCAGTCTCAATCCAATTCGGCTAATAGGCACGAAATAACTGTTTTATCACGTCTTCAAGGTAGGCACGTGCCGCAAGTCAATTTCACTCATATATTTATTGTACTTTGTGGATCCACCGCAGAATTAGTAATTGCCTATTGTCCGAACAATGCACTCCTTCGTAGTTCACATTCTGCTTTCACTTGCCCTTGTATTCGGCGTATCTGCTCTCACCGACACGTGTAGCGTGTTCACGCTCACCCAAAAAATGCTTCTTGGGAACAGAATATATACGATATACGGATTCAACGCAATTCCTTATGATGAGAATTACATAGAGTCACGAACTGATCACGCAAGAGTAAAGTAGGTACTTGATTTTCAGGTACACTGGATTGGACTGGGTACGGGCTACGGCCTATTACAAGAACACAGTGAATTTATCATATGCAAAAAACAAATTCAATGGAATTATAGGAAACTCCGAAGCTTCCGCGTCTGTCCATGCCTGAGCAATGAATGAAGGATTTTTACAAAGTCCAGCCTAAACCAAACCCACAGAGTAAGTAATGCAGAGAGAAGAGAGTCACGAGAATATAAAAAAAATTATTTAAGTGTTATTGAACCTCGCACACGTTCTTCATTCTGCAAAGAGTTACATAGTTAGTTTAAGCTCCGGTGCGAATAATTCTGTATAAAAAAATCCCAAACCACAGCACGATAGACTGCAAAATGCTAAAATGCTACTAGGTATATGGTTAAGGTTTCGTATCTGTGTCCGTAGTACTCAAGCCTGAGGAGATAACACATTACACGCGTGGAAGTGGAATCTATTTGTTACGACATTACCATAGTAGGAGGGCACAGGTAGGGGGTTCAATGCTAAATGCTAATATGGGAAATATTGAATACTGATGATGGATAGGTTAACCAGGTAGGTGCCATTTGGTACATATAATAATATAATATGCCTAAACAATATGCTCTATATTTCCTTTGAATGTTTGAATTATGATGTCATAATTTGACTTGAATTTTTTACGCAAGGAAAAAGCGCGTGGGGGTTTGGTTTTTTGGCCGTATCTCTCCTGATATCGGATATCTCCTATGCTATGGAGTTTATATTTAAATTGTTGAATTTATTGACGTAAGCGTGTCGAGAGTTTGGGCGACGTACTGACGGCTCAGGTTCGATAGCTGTACTGAAATGAAATCTCTCTTCTTGCGAAAAATGGGGCTAGTAGTGAGGGTCTAGGCGTCTATTCAGCTCTACTTTGTGTGTAGCTCGAGGGATTCGCGAAAATGTAAATGGAAACGTGACGCTTGTAGATAGAGGAAGCCGTTGCACGAGTTTCACGTTCCACGAGGAGATTTTGCGAGTAGGGCAGGTAAAAGGTTCTGGCGTTGGCGTCTAACATACATAACAGTCCGTAGATACGTATAAATACGGATAGAAAGAAAATACGGATACGAGGGGACTTGCTCTTCGGGTAGACCCTACTACCCGAAAATCGATTCTGAGTATTAGGAACCTCTCGTCTGTCTGGGGTTCATGGGGTTGGCGTTGGCATTGGCACAAAGGCAGAGAAAAAAAAAGCTTGCAAAAAAATCTGAAATGACTCAAAAAGTATAGCTGGTGTGTGCGAAAACGAAGTTTCGGGTAGGTACCTATATAGAAGAAGTTTTGAGAACGAGAGGGAGAGTTGTGGGAATACACGAGTATTCGTCAAAATCGGGATCGGGACAGTTTATATAAGGTTCAATAGCACCGTCTCTTCATTTCGACGCGTGGCGAGCATAAGGATGTCGGAGTTCAAACAATCCGAACCGAATTCGACGTCTGATCGCTGGTTGTTCATAGCATTGGTAATCATGCGGATGTTCATAGCGTGGGTATATAGCAGCGGATGGTCATAGCGGTGGGTAATTGTAGCAGCGGAGGTTCATAGCGGTGGGTAATCATAGCAGCGGAGGTTCATAGCATGGGTATTCATAGCAGCGGATGTTAAAAGCGTGGGTATTCATAGAAGCGGATGTTAAAAGCGTGGGTATTCATAGCAGCGGAAGTTCATAGCGTGGGTATTCATAGCAGCGGAGGTTCATATCGTGGGTATTCATAGCAGCGGATGTTCATACCTAGTGTGGGTATTCATAGCAACGGATATGTTCAGTTATGTCGATTGTTCATGGAGGTAACAGTGACAATTCACAGCGGCGGGACGGCTGTTCCTAGCGGTAGGAGCTGGGGTCAAATCATGGCAACAACTGTTCCTAGTGGTGGTGATATGTTGGTTGGTTGGTGAGTATTCATGGCGGGTTCGATTCGCCACAAGAGCGTGTTTTCATGACCGTCTACTTCATGGTTGTGCTTGTTCATAGCTGCATTTGTTCATTTCATTACACGTAAATTCATTACTTCCTTCACCGACGAGCTAGTTACCAACATAAAAAAATGCAATATAACTGAGAAACGAAGAATCTTTGAACGACTTTTAGTGGCGATCTGAGTATTTTAATCACGAAATTCTCTTCCAGTTAAATACAGATGACTTAACCCAAAACTCTAGCCATGAATAGTCGCGAAAAGTTTTGTGGCTTTATGACCTGTCCCGCTGTGAACTGTCGCGATACCCTACGCTTTTCAGTTTCAGCAAATGAGAAATGTGTGCCATATTATGATGCTCTTAGGGGCTCCACGTGCGGAATTTTTTTTGCCAGCTCTCGTCCTAGAAGTTATACTGCATTAGATATACTCCATAGACATTGTAGAGAATAGAGTTGAAAGCACATAAGGCAAAGGAAGTCAAGCCAGTCAGTCCCAGTCCAGCCAGCAGCCCAAACTCCGTAGATCTCAAATTCCTTTCCAAGGTCAAGGTGAGTCGGACGGAGTTGCAGAGGCAGATGCCTGGCGCTTCGACTGACTCCTGCTGAGGTCTTGTAGCTCATCCCATTTATTCCGCACTTTGCACGAGGAGAAAGTTACGCTGTTCTCAAAACCCATCATTTCCCCATGTGCCATTATGCCATGTGTTCCCTGCCCACACTTATTACAACTTTTATCTTTTATCTTCGACTTCGGGAAAAAATGTATGTTACGGTTTACGATTACAGATTGTATGGGTTTGCGGTGCATTTCTCGATAATATATGCCTGCATCTGGCTGGAAGAAAAACGGGAATTGCAAAATAGCTAAGTTATACAGTATACAGCTTCATTGTATCAACATATCGTTAATCATAAGCTACGCAGGAGTTGCAATTAAGAATTTAGGTATATTCCTATAGGTTGCCCAATTCCCTGATACATACAGTAGCAGTAGGTATACCATTTGTTCAAGCTTAACGTACAATTTTTAACGACTCCGTTAGCGTTTTTTAACGATTGGTTTTGCAAGCCTTGATGGAGGTTAATGATTAAGTTAGCAACCTTGACGATCTTTTAACGATTTCGTTAAACCTGAGCTGTGCAGATCGTGCACTTCAAGAAAATCAGCATCAAGCGCACAAAAAGCCTTAGTTTACCTTTTATTTATTTTTGCAATACGTTAATTAATTGTTAATTGTGTTAGATTGTATAGTCTTTGTGGATTTTGCGAAATTATTGCATGAAATATCGCTAAAAAACAACAGCAGACAAAACATAACGGACACATACATTTAGACTTCCGCAGTGCAAAAATGCATCTAAGAACAATCAATGTAGGCCTAGCTAAGAAGAAGTCATAGATTAGGTTGAAGGTTGTTCCATTCTTCATAGGCATATTAAAAAATACATGACATATGTGCTTTATTTGATGATTAGGATTAGCGAAATATCCATTATTAGACCGACTATGTCGGGCTATATGTGATTGAACTTTCCGTCTGTCTGTCCGTATGTCACACTTTTTGCTTCC
>JAQFYT010003834.1:0-10045 GCA_034694925.1 Ceratophysella denticulata | reverse complement strand
CAGAATCGTACCACGCGGCTCACAGGGAGGGAGGGACACATACACATCCGACATCCTACGAAAATATATATAAGATTAATACCTACATGGAATAACGTACTATGTGATAAGTTTAGTAAGAAGTCTCGTCAATGCAGCGCAGTGTAATAAGCTACCATGGTTTTATTTGAAGACAATAATGCAGACATATTTAAATTATTTGCGACTGTGACTCGCCATTATTGACATGAGTCATAGTCATATTATAGAAGCGTTACTTGGTCCATTTTTGAAAAATAGTAAGTTATTGAATTTGGTCTGTCTTCTTCTGGTTGGATATTAATTTGGGATAGCTTGTGTTAATATTATCGATCAGTTCCATTTAGAAGAAATGAGCAATGAGTGCGAATAGGAGGATAACAGTGCTGGCGGAGGTGATGACCGCAGAACTGGGCTTCTTGCATGGCACACCCGTCTTGTGACACGGATACTTCCCACTTCGGCCGAAACAGCAATACTGTTCCTTGCAGGCCTGCTCGCTTCCACAGTCACACTCCTCTCCTTCCTCTACGATTCCTGTAAATTCAACAAAATACTGCATGTGATTCAAATTAGAAAAAAACGAGAAAATCATGTATATTGGTGAAAGTCAACTTTCACCAAGCGAAGATTCGGGTATACCTACAAGGAGAAAGTCAGCTTTCTCTCTGGAGCCGAATCTTCGCTTTAAGCTAAGAATTAGGAATTGATGCAGATGGTAACCCTTACCGTTTCCGCAGAATGGATGCGGATCGAGGTCGAAGCAGGATGACTTGCAGGTGGCCAATGACTTTTGAATGCTTTGCTGAGAGCAGGGACTGAAGTGCTTTTCCTCCAACGTCGTTTCCCGAAGCACGTCAGGCCAGAGGAGAAAGTGCCGAGTGTTCCCACGACTGTCAGTGAAGGAATCACAGTTGCTTTCTCCGGTCGTGTCAGGCATGGCTCCGAAGGCCTTAGCGATTTCATGTGCCGTCAGGTAAACCAGTTGGTCTGGTGAGATCCCGGAAAAATTCCCTTTCTTGTCGTTCCCGGAAATTAGAATAACGTTGTTGGAAACTTCTTCCATTCGAACGGCACAAATCCCGGCTGGAGTCATGGTTTTAGCTAGAAAGTAGGACAGATATGAAGACGAGTTGTCGTAAATCATGTAGCTATTCGAAGTTCCGTGCTTACATGCCGAAGATTTGGCGAAGAGATTTTTGGGGAATTTCTTCATGGTGAAAGCCAGGCCGAGACAGCAGTCTGAGAAGTCAATGGAGGTGAGCGTGTTGAAGAGAACTTCCAGTTCTTCCGCTGACGTTTCTTCGCTCTCGTCGTCCACGTATTTCCAGTTAAAGATCTGGGTCAGGTCAAGTCCAAAGGTTCGATTTTAATTGAATATGTAATTGATAAGAATGGTGCCGGTGCCAGAAATTGTCACCTACCTGGAGATCGTAGTCCAGACCAATGTTATCGAATTTCTGGTCATCATTCCAGTCGACGGAGCGGAAGATCCAAGACACCTTGTCGATAGTGTTGCCCAGGAAGGCCGTTGTGCTTTGGTTATTCGTCCGATTGTACTTCTCGTAGAAACTCTTGTCCGCAGCAATGCATACCTTGCACAAATAACCGCCCTTCCTGAAACAATACCGAGAAATTAATTGCAAATTTCGGCTATAGTAAGTTTCAGACAGCGGTTGCGGTGATTTTAATTTACCTGGACTCGCTGAAGGATGGAGACGGAACAACGCAGCCATAGTTGAGGGCACTAGTCACAGCGGTCAGAGCCACGGGCCCCTCATGTTCCTGAAGGGTCGTCACTTTGAGGCCCTCACGGAGAATGGTCTTTCCACCAGGCCGGAAAGTGTACTCCTTCGATTTGGCTGTGAATTTACTTTAATTAGTCAGTAATTTATAATCATTAATATTTCATACCATTTGCTGAACTTACTCCTGAGCATCACGGATCCATCGATGTCAATCGTTATGGCATCACCAGGTGAAGCTGAAAAGACGATCGCATAGAAATAGCATTGTTATTAGAAAGCATAATTCAGAACTAGATTCTGCTTACCGAGCGAGACCTTTCCATTGTCATCGATCTGGATAATAGGGTCACCGGCAGAGATGTATGAGTTGTGGCCGGTGCTGAGGACGACGAAGGGTATGGATTTGTACTGGCTGGGATTGAAGGAGTCGGAGACGAAGGTCAGGATGCTCACACCGATCGTGACCACGGCATTGTACTTCTTCTCGGGGTGCGGAGCTTCATGGCTCCTATTCTTGTGGTCCCGATGCTTGTTCGTGGAGCTCACGGATACGGTCCCGCGGTTCATGACGACCATAAGGTTGTGGATAAGTTTATCGGAGTGGTGCAAGAGGCTGGAGAGCAACTGGATCTCCTCCACTACGTAAACCAGTGGCTGCTTCGTGGCCGAATCCACCATGGACACTTCGCCGTAGAAATACCTGCCAATGCAAGCCATTGAATTTTCTGCATTGTATCTGTAGCATGTAACTGGTACTGTGCCGCTTACCGATCCACGATTCTTCCATAGACCACAGATCCAGGGTGATCCACGACATGACCGTACACCTTCATCTCCCGTTGCTCGTGCGTTTCGACATGTTTCTGAAGGCATAAATAAATATATTGGAATTGTATGGGATAGCGTATAAAGGAACGGCGAAAAGATCGAGGCTTTTGCGGTTGTGCTAATACCTCTTCCCGGTGAATAATCATAGCGCTCTTCTCGGTGTACTCCAGGTTTCGTCGATAGATACAAATGGAAATTTCTCCATGAGCATCTCTCTCATCCGGCACAGCCAGAACGAATTCATGGCAGGGAGCATCCATGACGGACCATTGGAACTTTTCCCGGTATGGAATTTGTTCCCAGGGACGGTCCGTGTCCGTGTTGGCGACAGTGAAGAGCGTGGGTCCCTGGTCTTCCATGAAAACTTGTTCCGCGGAGTCCGGGTTGGGCTGGAACAGAGTTTGCTGGTTGAGTTGTTCCTGAGTGATTTTCTGGTTGGGGTCACTCCAGAGGGCCTTATGCGGAACTAGTTCTGGATGCTCCTTTTCCTTGTGGTCATTGTCTTTGACGAAGGTGACAGGCGGAATGTAGCTCAACCCTGCTTCGTTGTTCTCCAGCAACGAATCATCCACGGTATTGTCCTGCATGGACTCTGCATTGTCGAAGCCCGAGAGCCCCAGACCTTCGAAGACTGGGTTGTTGGGGGCAGGAGAGACTGGTTCAGGAAGTGCTGGGGAAGCTCGCTTCACGCGTGACCCCGCTCGCTTCAGAGCATGCTGAAACGCAGTCACGTAGCGCTTGGTCAGTACGTGCTCCTGGTGAGCGTGTTCCAGACGACGCTCTAGGTCCCCGGAGATCCCGCTACATTCCAGCACTGTCGCCAGAGATAAACAATAGATGCTTGTGAAAATGACTGTGAAATGTTCCGTGTTATGCATTCATCAACATTCAGTACAAAAAAGAAACAAGTATGGAGGACGCCGTACCAGAATTTACGAAAAGCAGAAGTAGTGCAAGTTGAGCTGCGGAAAGAAGGTGAGAGCCATCCATGATGCAACAATGTCCCAATATCAATATCTAAGGGATTGGTCAATTTAAAATAGACTGATTTTGACCTGAAAGATACATCTAATTTACTCCAGCATATCGCAATTTTTGTGAGCAAGAAATTATGAATTTGAAGAGCAAGACTGAAAGATTCCGAGATTAGAAACTGCGAACATACACACACTAACAAACTGAACGCAGCTTGGATGAACTGAATAATTCCATGGAAACGGTAGTTATATACTTTTTGGAGGACGTAGATATAGATGACTAGCATGTGCAGCCATGGGAACCCATGGCCCGTCGCGTTGTCGCGTGTGGTTGTTTACAGATGTTAATTCTTCAAAAAATATAAAAAAAATTGAATTCCAATTTTGAATTCGTGGTGTGTAATTGTTGACATGTCAACGTGCCGGTGTGCACCACTGTGTTGGTTGATAGACTTGTTTACAGGACGTGACGGATTATTCTCTACGATTTTATGAGTATTGATTCTTGTCTTGTAAAAAAAAATTGCTAATTTGTTTTTTAAATTTCCTTTATTGTATTGAACGTCAACGCAAGGCTCCGCCTGGTCTAATGAAATTAGGCAATGATTTTATTGGTTGAGTAATGTGAAATATGAATTCATGGAGTTAGATTGAGTTCGAATTTTGAAGGAATTTAGGGTAATTCCGCTCTGAATTCGGAGTTGAGGATTGAGTTGAGGTTGATATTCCACGGGTCAGTCTCGGAGTTGTGGCTATGAGTTTTTTTTTACTTGAAGCGTCGTGTTGTTCTAAATGTACTGCTCGGAAGCTTCTTTGACCCTGAAGCAGTATTATTCTTGGAGCGATGGTCGAACTCGGTTTCGGGGTTGGGTTTAATTACGACGTTGCCATCGAA
Source organism: Ceratophysella denticulata (assembly GCA_034694925.1). Taxonomy (NCBI): domain Eukaryota; kingdom Metazoa; phylum Arthropoda; class Collembola; order Poduromorpha; family Hypogastruridae; genus Ceratophysella; species Ceratophysella denticulata. Next base: position 5,579 of record JAQFYT010003834.1, on the reverse strand, counting down.
GAGAGCCACAAGCTGGTCCACTTCAAAGATTGGGGCACCCGAAAGACGTTTGCCAGAATTCCATACCATCTAAAATCCATACATTTGGATGAATTTTTAGGTCGAATTTATTCGAGCTGAGGTGAATAATAAATTTATAGAAATCTATCGGGTTTGTAGGAATTTTAAAAATTACCAAAGTTGGAACGGATTTGATTCGAGTGGCAGGATCGGTTCGGTACGGGTTCAATCGATCGTTCCATTCGTCCTTGGTTCCAACCTTAACTCGAACCAAATATCCCGTAAGATGTTTAGCTCGCCTCATGTAACTGGCCAAAATGGCCTCCAAATAATTACACTCGTTACACCACGTCTGTCGGCTATGCGGAAGCTCAGATGCCGTGAACAAGAGCACAATCTGTTCCGAACTGTCCATGCTTCTAAGCTTGGACAGAATTGTCTGAATTCGGATATGGAAGTAGATGTAGTCCGAAATATATTCCTCCTTCAAGCCGTTGATCCGAAGAATAGATCTGGCGCTTCTGTCTTCATGAGCATCCGACTTTCCGGCAACGGTAGTGCTCAACAACTTATATTTAGGCTTCTCCTCCTTCTGATTATGACGCCGATGAGGTGCCGACATCGTGTTACGTCCAGCCGTTCCAGTCCTCACTGGATCACAGTAATTTGGATTCTTCGAAGTTTCTCATAAAATAATTTGGAAGCAACCTGGTTGCAAGTTGAAAAACTGCGTTGTAATAATGCTCTCGTTTTACATAGAAGGCAAAATTTTAACGTCTTAGAATCTAGGAATTTAGAACATGTTGAATAAAACAGGCTGGTTGATGTTTAATATGACGTTCGCAAGGATACCTTAGGTACTGTGCGGGGCATTAATAGGTATAATCCTAGTATATATGTATAGTATACCAAAAGGTATTTTAGAACAGAAACCGAATGTCGAATTATACGAAATGCGAATCCGGAATCTTCAACCGTACACCCAATCAAATACATATGTAATAATTTACCTACGAAAACAGTATGTATAACTACGACTGATACAATTTTAATTTTAGATATTTTTGGAATCTAGTTGTTACGGTCTCTACATAAACATGGCACGGTTATAACCGTACCGGTTCGTATATAATACTATTGTTAACTAATTTATGGAGAAAAGCTGGATTAATCAGGCAAATATGAAAACACATACCTATTATGCCTTCTGAAGCACAATTTTCCGCACTTTCTAATGGTATGTTCATCACGACAAGAATATCAACAGGAACATAGTGAAATATTCAAATGATCTAGGTGAAATGTACCCGCAGTCTTACCATAAATATATCCGCCAATCTGGACAGGAAAACCTGGATTTACAGTGTAATAGATGATACCAAATTGGAACGAGAGATAATTTGCGCTTTCATATTTGCTTGAGTAATGTGGCTTTTCCCCATACCTCTGTCCGTATACAATATTATATAGGAATCGTTATAACCGTGTACCGGGTTTATATACAAACCGTAACATAGTTAAAGTACCTCGAACAAATTTCACAATGAGTTAAAACAAATAATACAACTGGTACTCGTATTGTTACCCTTTCCGCACCGCACTGAATCACTATTGGTCAGCATGTTTTAAAACTAACTATTGTTGTAAAAGTGTAGCATCGAGAAAATGTAAACTTGGTGGGATCTGGATCCGGATAGGCCCAGCCTTGGGTTTTGTGGTGGCGTGGGGTCTGTGGGTGGTGGGCCACACAAGGTCCCCTCCCGCCTCCTTCCAGCTTTCACCCTTCCACATTCCACACGGGCACGGGAATCTCCAATTTCCAACTCATCCGCGTAGTCAGTCCCTACTTCTTCCCCATAAAATACATTACGTACGAATACTGAATGAATACCCAACACAGAACAGTATAGCAACAACACAAAAGCCATTCCTGTAGCCATATTACCCATCCATATTACATGTTGGACATCACTTCACATTTTACATTTGTTTCTACTTGGCTAATCTTAATTTTCTGCACTTTCACTACCTCGTACGTCATCACGTCATCAGTACAGGAGACAGGATAAAAGCATCTTTAATTTGATTTGGTAAGGTTCCGTAACTGTATTGTATTGTATCAATGTCATCTTACTATCGCAGTAACTCACAGCTGACAATAACAAATAAACTGACAGTTTATAATTTACAGTCTATAATAATGTGTCTTGAAATGCATAAGTAAACTAATCAATAATCACAATTTGCCTACTATTTCCAGATTGCTACACTCCAATGCACAATACAATACGTCAGAAGAACTTCATTGCACCAAAACCAATACCATATACATACGTTGACGTTTGATGTTTTTCTGGAGGGTTCTCTCTCATTTCTGTTTTCATCATTCAAGAATTTCCCGGAGATTGCGGATTGAGATCTTACTTTTATACTTTTGACTTCGAAAACGCAAAACGGATTTGAAAACAACGGAACGTTGGGATTATCAATTCAGTTTTATAGGATCTATGATCTTTGCGGTGTGAATTTTACCAGAACGTCGTCGTTGACCCTTCATGCTGTTGTGGGAAATTGAGTTTGAACATGGCGACATCAACTACTGAGTACTGCCTACGCTGGGTTAATTATGAGCCAAATGCAGTGAAATTTTTTTCTAGTATTTATCAAAAGGAAGCTCTTGCTGATGTCACGCTGGTTTCCCATGAAGGGAACCTTGTTAAAGCTCATAAAGTTGTTCTTGCAGCTTGTAGTCCGTACTTTCAGGTAAATAGTTAACTTGGAAGCGGTGATATCTTGACAAACAAATTCTGCGACTGCGACTCACTTTTGCGACATTCTCAATTTTGGATTTTCAAAATCTTACGTTATTATTGCAGACCATATTTGAGAACAACACCATGAACCACCCTCATCCTGTTGTAGTACTCAAGGATATTAGCTACCTTGATCTAGAGGCAGTTCTTTGTTTCGTCTATAAAGGAGTTGTCAATGTTGCACACGAGCGGATTAACGGTGTTTTACTGGTAAGTTTACAAGTATTTACAACTTTACTCTACGAACTATTTTAATTCTGATTCTTGTTTAATTTAATTTGTTGATATATTTATTAATGTCATTTAGGCCGCAACTAGCCTTCAAGTAAAGGGACTCTCCTCAAGTTCCGGGACTCCGTCTAATGAAGCTGTCGGCTCGGGATATTCAGGAACTCAGAATTCAGTTGAGCCTGTTCGAAATGTCCCAACTCCCCCAGTTGCAGAGACAAAATCAACTGACACAACTGTATCATTGCCTGAAACTCTTGACCATGGCACTTCTGGCTCGACTCATCCACGCAAGAAGCCCAGAGTTTCCACTCAAGACTCCGTCAGCAAAAGTGGTACGGATCATTGCAATTCCGTAGTCCCATATCCATGCCTTGCATTCAAATTGCTGACTCGATGAATCAAAATCAAATATGTAAATAAAGATTTATTACAAATTCTTTCCAAAATTTCATATAGTTTTCTTCCCCGTCTCGACAGATAACAACTCTAGTTTCTATGAAGTCGAACAGCGTGTGGGGCACGACACCCGAAGTTCTGCAACGAAAAATGATGACCAATCAGGCACTAGCAACGGTTCTGCGGATGTAAGCAAGCTCTCATTTGAAAACACATATATTCTATTTTCAATGCAAGTTGACATTACAGTTTGAAATTGTTTGATTTTCTCCAGTTGCCCAGCTCCAGGCTGCTCGAGGCGTTGACGCAGCAAACGAGTTCGAATAGTTCAGGTGATGGTGAGAAAGAATTGGTCAAAATTCATTAATCCATCGTTATTTAAGTTCGTGTTTAATTGTGTTCTTGCTTATTTCGACAGAATTTCAGAATATAGATAGCAGCTTTTCGGCAACATTGAGGAATGTGAAGGTTGAGGAGGAATTACCGGATGATCTTTGTGAAGTAGGGTTTGAGGAACCCGATGGCGAGGAACTCATGGGCTTTGACGAACACTCTTCACTAGTGGATTTAGTTTTGCCTTCTACTTCAGCTGCTGCTCAACATTTTCTGTCAAGTACGTAGTTCTAGTAAAGCTAAAGCAACTGCAACTGGTAACGATACTCAATAGTATTGTTAACTTTGCATAATTCTTCCAGATAATAATGAGTTGGTCGTTCATCCTACAGCAGAACGCGATTATCCTCTCAATCCTGACTCAGAGAGTGCTGATTCCAATTCCAAGCATAATATTATTAAACCTAGTCCAAATGGTTCAAACCGGAAGTCACGCCGAGTTGCCCGGAGTTTCAAGTGTGAAATCTGTGGTAAGTAAATCATAAACTACTTCTAATGCTCTATTTGGTTCCTCTTTTGAATGGTTTTTGGACCAGTTAACTGGGAATCCCATCACAAACTTGAGCTTGTATTTGAGTCATGAATTCTGAATGGGTCAATTTATTTTATACGTTAACTCTTGTATAATGTGTGATAGGAAAAGAGTTTCGTGATAGAGTAAACTGTCTACGCCATACTGCAATCCATTCTGGAATTAAAGAACATATCTGCGATATTTGCAATCGAGCATTTGCTCGCAAGGATACCTTGAAGAAACATAAGTTTAGAACTCATTGAAAAGCAACGGCAAGGAATCTAGCCGACCGTCCGTTAACTAACAATAAATAATACTTTAATCAATATCGCTATAATATACATTTTATAGTTAAATACATACATAAGAAGAAAATTTATGTAAAACTGGAAGTGGATACGTTACGTTTCCCCGCGGCGGTCTGTATTTCCAGGATTTAATTTTCAAAAGCTCGTGGTCGTAGATTTAAACGATGTTAACACCTGATAGTCACACGTGAAAATTGTCCTTGTCAAAAAGGGAACATCTCATTAGTATTGTGTTTATTAAATAGGTTGTAATTTAACATGATCACTTTGTTTGATATTTGATACCATATAGGAGCCGCGTATACCTGTATGTCTCATTTGCTTAGACATAGGGCAAGCCATTCCGACCCCAGGTTAGAAATCACTTTTCACTTTTCCATATTCCTTTCATTTTTTAATCTTTCCTAGATAATAATGATAACTTGATTTATTTCAAATCCAAATTAGGTTTCAGTGTGAGTTTTGCAGCAGGAGTTTTACAAGAAAAGATGTTCTGACAAGGCATCTCAAAGAAGTTCATTACCTCAAGTGTTCAGTTCCAAATTGATAGGCCTACCCCCGACCCCAATTTTAAGCATCTGTAGACTACATTTTAAACGCCAATGCCAATATTAGCTCTACTTTTTATTATATTATACGTTACGTTAATCTGTATTTTTTGCATTGATCTGTTTTCGCAAGATATTTAACAATTTACAAATGCATTAATGTCACACTTTACTTATGTAATAACATAGGTATACCTCCTAGTTTTTTTTTTGAAATTCTGATGTTGTTATATTTACATAACCCGTCACATACATATATCTAACTGTATTGCGTGTTAAGTATTCCTACACTATTAAATACCTGCAGACGAGTATTTAGAAATACATGCAACAGGCCGTTTGTATTTCCAGGCCGGATACATCCGGCCTAGGCCCG
>JAQFYT010003833.1:0-10045 GCA_034694925.1 Ceratophysella denticulata | reverse complement strand
TAGTCTACTCCGCTGTCTGTCTAAAACTCGAGATTTTGGGACTACATAGTTGAAGAAAATATGTTTGGTTTATTCAGCAAGGGATGGACAAAAATGGATATGAAAATTTCTTCACTGTCAGGAAAACGAGCAATTGTGACGGGTGGGGCTGGCGGAATAGGATACGAAATATCATTGGGTCTCGCAGAAGCTGGTGCAGAAGTGATCATTATTGACCGGAACGAAGATGGAGGCAGAACTGCTCTGCAGAATATTTTAAGAGTACTTCCAGGTGCAAAATTGAGTTTCGAGTCGGTTGATCTTGGAAATCTATCCTCCATCTCAAACTTCTGCTCTGGACTCAATACACAGAACCTGAGGGTTGACATTCTGGTGAATAACGCTGGAATTTGTGGATTCATGGGATCCGCCGGGCGAGCTTTGACCAGTGACGGTTTCGAGGCTCACTTTGGCATCAACTACTTGGGTCACTTTGCACTAGTTGCCCAACTTCTTCCAGCCCTCAGGCGAAGTGACTCCTCTCGTGTTGTTAACGTTGGAAGCTTGTCCCACAGCAGCGCTACAATCAACTTTGAAGACCTTCAGTTGGAAAAAGACTATGGCACATTGAAGGCATATGCCAACAGTAAACTCGCTGTTATGTTATTTAGCCTGGAACTCAAGCGTCGAAGTGACGAAGGGAATTGGGGACTTCGGGTCATATCCTGTCATCCTGGTTTCACAGCCACTCCAATTATTGTGAAGAATCGTGATGCCTGGTACACCAGACTAGTCTTGTACGGGGCAAGTTATATAGTTCAAAACGCGGCGGATGGAGCTCTTTCTGCCCTATTCTCAGCATCCGCACCGGAGGCTCAGGCAGGGGGCTATTACGGGCCGTCTGGATGGTTCGGTGTAGCAGGGCTTGTTGGTCCAGCAACGCCCCATGCCGTGGCCCAGGATTACAAAGTTTCCAAAAAATTGTGGGATATTTCTACGAATTTAACAAAAGTTAAATGGATGTGATATTTTTTTTGTTTAAAGTACCAGCTGCTGCATTCCTTGCTAAAAAAAATCCATACTTAAATCTTAAATTAAAGTTAAATCGAAATTTTTATTAGTAAAAATAAACAAATAATTGATGATGTTAAGTTGTAGTTTTGATTATGCTTTGGTTTTTGTATTGTTTATTTCAGTTATATTCAAAATGTTTGAACAGGAAGAAGTGTTTTGTTATGACTTAAACTTCACAATTTGATTGAATGTAACATTGATATACCTATATATACATATGTTATGGTATATTTGAATTATTGGTACAAATGTATTTGTGCTGGAACAAATGTATCTGTGCTGGCACAAATGTAGCTGTGCTGGCACAAATGTATCTGTGCTGGCACAAATATATTTGTGCTGGCACAAATGTATCTGTGCTGGCACAGATGTATTTGTACTGGCACAAATACATTTGTACCAATAATTCAAATATACCATAACAAATACATATAAGGAATTCACTATGGACCAAGATATCGCCGTTAAAACAAGAATAAATTGAGGAATTTAATGTTTGCATATGATTAAGATTTAACTACGTTACAATTTTTAAACTATTTTGTACTGTCTAGTTCATGCTAAAGGTTTTACGCGATGAGTATTGCCTATTCGAGTTTACGAAAGTTACTTTACAGTAATGTCTAATGCTTGATATCCTTTGCCGTTTGACGGATTTTGCCCGATTGTCTACATATTTTGCCGTTTGACACATATTTCCAGTTTTATGAGTAAAGTCCGTGCGGGAGTAGCTGTACTATCATTGTCGCTCTTAAACTACACTTTTTACTATAGGTACTATGTAGGTATATCAAGTTTGCCTAATCAATGAAATGTTCACGTCACCTTATGCATTTGATTGATTAAACAATGTTACCATGACAGCGCATCTCTCACGCGATAGAAATTGGTTAGTTCAAATCAAGACTGTAAACAAGTGGTCAGACGTGATTCAAAACTCGTAATTCGTTCAAATATCTTTTATTTTGAGTTTAGTCACAGGAAAAAGTTAATTTTAATTTAACCAATTAATCTCGGGTGGCAATCGAGCGGAACAAAGCCTCAAGATGGCCACCTACGGTCTACTTCATCCCAAATACATTTTTGGACTTAATGCGGACTGCAAAGGAACGAATGTGTACTACGTTGATGTCAACACGATTGTCTACCCAGCCGGAAATACGATCGTGATCTACAATGTGGACCAAAAGACTCAAAGCTTTCTTCATGGTGTCGAGAAGGGTCACGGAATCACAGCGCTCACTGTGTCACCCATCAAGTAAATATCGTAACTTAAGGATGTATTAGGAAACTGATATTTCTTCGATTTTGTTATTCTTAGCTTTTGCACTAAATGAGTAACGTATATATTTACGTATCAGTACGTTCCAATAATTAGCGATAGTTCAATAGTTCACAAGATTCGGTAAGAGTATTTATGCTTCAGGAAGTGCTTCACTGACAGGTGTGAAAGTTACGAAACTTAACAAAGCGAATTACGAAACCATTGCTCAGCGTGTGCTGAAATGCATACATTTATCAAATTCTCGTAGTTTCCTGTGCTGTTATTTGAATTTTAAATGCCTCCGTCTATAACTGTATATTTTTCAATTTTCAGAGTGCACGTAGCAGTAGCCCAGTACGGAGATGCTGATAAGCCGCCGAGCATTGTGGTTTTCGACTTGAAATTAAATAAGAAACGAAAGACACTTCAATTTCCGGCAATGGTCGCCAAAGAGTATATTTCACTCGCTTTTACGCATGACTGCCTCGAACTAGCTTCCTTGACCGGAGCACCGGAGTACAACGTCGTTTTTTGGAAATGGGAAAAATCTCGAATGTTGTGTCAAGCTAGGACGACCGGGAGCATGGGGCCCGTTTATGAGGTTAGTAAGCATACTGCGCAAAATGAACCTTAAACTTATGCTATTTTGCAATATTTTAACTTATTCGATTTAAGATTCGCCCAAATTAAAATTTTGACCGCGGGATATTCGATTTAATAATGTAACCTTAGTATAATCTAAAAACGTATTTTCAGATTAGCACAAGCCCTTCCGAGAACAATGTAATGTGTGCCGTGGGAAAGGCTTCGTTCCGTTTCTTCCGCTACAATGAGGGTCATATCAAGCCATTTGGATTCCAGCGTGGTGACGCCTTCCATTTCCTCTGTCATACTTGGCTCGGAAAAGGTGACCGCCTTGTGGCAGGGACCACGGAGGGTCGGCTCATGTTCTTTGAACGGGGTGAATACAAATATGACATCCCGGTTCCTACTGAACTTCTCAAAACACCGGAATCATTGATGGTGTACGTTAACTAAATATTCAAATCAATAATTTTATTACATTTTTTTTAAACTGCACATTTGAAACTAATTTTTTGGTAAATTGCAGAAAGGCGAAACCAGTAAAACCTCAAAACGCAATGCCAGAAGGATTTCATGGAAGAATTGAGGATTTGGTGGGCACTTTCGGAGCACAGGAAGATAATAAGGAGAATGAAGACAGTGACACGAGTACGATTTATGACCGGAAGGAGATTACTGCGATTATTGCTTATTCCAAGGTTTAAAATCAAAGCCTAGTTATGCCTTAAACTTGTAATATCAGATTTAGTCATTTTCAGTCGCTTTACTATATTGTATCATGTTTGCTCTAAAATGTTGATTTGTTTAGGGATTCGCTGTGGGTCACGGTTCTGGAAATGTGATTGTCTACGAAGAACAACTTGTGTACGAAACACCGGAAGAGCACTATAAACACATTCACATCATTCGAATTCCGGCTGACACATCGGATCCTGCAGATCGGCTCGTTCGAAGTCTGGCCATCAATACATCGGAAGAAATCATTATTTGCACTGCAGCCAATTCTCAGATTTTTTATTTTGCACTCGCTAGTGCCGAAATTAAGGTAAATATTCTCAAAGTAGGATATAAAAAACAAACAACGTAATTCCACGTTTTAACTTATTGCAGAATCCTTCGGAAATGGTGTTTGAATATGCGAGCTGCGGCTTTCATTTTGGTGCTATTGTGGCAATGGACGTGGCAATACGAAAATCACTCTTTGTTTCGGCGGGGGCTGATAAGTTTATTCGTGTTTGGAACTACGTGTCAATGGCTCAGGAGGCGTCGAGAGAGGAAGATGAGGATATTGCTTCCATTTCATTGCATCCGACGGGTAATACTATTTCAATATAAATTTATGAATACCCGAAATAAAGTTTTATTATGTAAACAATTTATTCGTTAATTTGTTCGAATAGGACTTTTCATATTGGCTGCAATGACGGACAAAATCCGAATGTTTACCATTCTTATGGACAGTATTCGAGAAGTTCGAGATTTTCATATTCGCGGTGTTCGAGAATGTGTCTACAGTAATGGTGGACATTTGTTTGCGGCTGGGAACGGAAATGTTGTCCAGATTTACACTACGACATCATTTGAAAATACGCATAATCTCAAGGGACACAATAATAAGGTAGGGTTTAATATTAATATTTTTACCCAATATGTTTGACAGATATTGTCCTACATATTTATCTATAAATCAAAAATAATACTTAGGGCATTTCTAACTTTACAGATTCGAAAACTCCGATGGTCCGTAGACGACACGAAACTTTATTCGGTTGGTGCTGATGGGGCTATTTACGAATGGGACGTTTCCAGTCAAAAGCGAACTGCAGAATTCATTGAACGTGGTTCTACTTGGATTGACGCCGTACCGACGGCGGACACGAAACAAGCATATGCCATCAATTCACTGAAATTCATCAAAGAAATTCAGCTAACGGAAGGAGTGGTAACGAAATAATTATGTTTGTGCACGGTTTCTTTGGTCAAATTCAATTAAAAAAATTTATTTGAATTTATCCAGCTCTTGAAAGAACAGAACTTAACCTTGACCCCGAACTGCATTACAACGAGCCGCTCGGGGCGTGCACTCTTTGCTGGGATGGAGGACGGATTCATTCGTTCCTTCCGTCAACCCTTGACCTATGTCAATGAGTGGTTTGACTTTCGCATGCATGTACTGGCGGTCAATACGGTAGGTCATATGAATAAAGGCTGTAGTACAGGATTAAGACAAGCTGTACCATTTTGATGTGTTTGCTAACGTTTAAACCACAGATTGTAGTTACTTACGACGAAGTGTACTGTATTTCCGGGTCAGAGGATGGGTCAATTATTCTCTGGAAAATTACGGACCCTGAAGGTAGGGTTTCAAAAATGGAGAAGGATGTAAGCTATGCAGCTGAAGTTCTGATTGCCAGGTCAGCCGTAAATGTCAGAAAAGGTCAAATCAGGTCAATTTTTGTAATAATTCATGGTAATATGTATTAACCTTAGATCTGACCTCGAGGACCGGGACATGGCTATGCGAGAGCTTAAGACACGCTTTGGGGAACTCCGCCTCGAAATGGAATATCAAGTGAAGCGGAAGGAAATGGTTTACATCGAAGAGATCAAGTCAGTTCATACCAAATACACTGCGGAAATTGCCGATCTGAATGAGAAAATTGAGGAATTAATTGAGACCAAAAAAGAAAACGACGGGACCTACCACACCCACGTTGAGCAAATGGCAGCGGATTCTAAGGCTACCGTTGAGAATATTGAAGCGCACTACAATACGCGCTTAATTGCTGAGTTTGAGAAGTATAACGAACTTCAGAATCTTCTGGAAGAAACGATTAATGACTATGAAAGGTAAAAGTGACTAGCAATTAACTATGCATTATGCTCGATGTTTGCTCGACCGGTTCTGCCTTACACTTATTTTTATTTGAAATATTTTAGCCGTATGAAAGAGTTGGACGGAGAGCGCGCTACAACCATTGATGAAATGGTGGAATACTTCGAAGGAAAGCTGAAGGATAAGAATGCCGCTTTGGAACAGGTAGATTTAGACTGGTTTCCATAGTTGAATGTATCGCTGAATAAATATCGATAAAACACGATGTACTTAAGGTTAGTCATTTAGCCCAATCCTAGACAATGGGGACACAACACCGCGCCTATTTAAACGAACAAGATCGAAGTTAAAGTTTCTACCAGTTTATGTATTATCTCCATTAGCTAGCATTGGGTTAAAAGACTAACCTTGAAGATATTTCTGCTTATTATACGGCATATTGAAACTACAATTTCTATTGATTTCCTCAGTCGTATGAAGACAGTCGAAATGCAATTGCAGAGAGTGATGAAATGCGGAAACAAATTGAAGAAGACGCGGATGAAGAAATTGTGCAACTCCGAACCGCATACGAGAAAAAACTAATCGCAGAGCGAGAAATTAATGGAAAACTCAAGGCAGAAGCTGGAATTATGCGGAAGAATTTCACGGCAATGCAAAAGGAAATTGAAGATCAGAAAGCTGACGTTCAACGGCTCCTTCATGAAGGCGAGAAGATGAAAACGGTCATTACTATTACAGAGAAGGAAGTTTCTACGCTTCGAAAGGATTTGGTTGATCGAGATGTCAATGTTATGGGCAAGGTAGGCATATTTTAAAATTAATTCGTATTCGCCAAAACGTCTAGATAGAAGTATATTCAAATGAGTTGTAAAAATTACTAAAATGTGTCAAATTATTGGGAATTTTAGGAAAAAGTTATCTTCGACCTCAAGAAAACGAACAACGAATTGGAAAAGTTCAAGTTTGTACTGGATTACAAGATCAAGGAATTGAAGAAACTCATTGAACCCAAGGAACGAGAAATCATTTACTTGAAACAGCAGAATTCCGATGTAAGTTCCAGTCTAACCAGATTACTACAGTTCAGGCGACATTACAAGTTTGAAACTCTCGTAAATATTAGCTTATTGTTAGAATTTTGTAATACAACCTTAATTTTGTCCTATTCCTTAATTCGGTTAGATGGAACATGAACTTGACACAAACATTGCGATTCGTAACGGACTCGAGCTCCAAGTAAACGAGCTCACTAACAAACTCCGGGTCACAGACCACGAATACCAAATTGAGAAACGGCTCCGTTGGAGATTCAGCATTTTGGTTCAACGGATTCGTGGTCATTTGAGTCGATGCATGGGTTTGCTCCAGGACCACGCTGCTCTGAAGAGTATGGTCAAGAACATGTACGCCAAGTATGGTCACACGCTCGTGGTTGGTAAGGCTAGTAATGCGGAGCAAGAGGCAATCTGTGAGTTAGTCCGACAGAAGAATCATCTCGAAATGTGCTTGACGTCCATGAAGCGGAAGATGAGCAAGGATGTGGATTACACCAGAGCAGAGCAGCTCAAGATTATGCACGTGAGTTATTCAGAAACTAACGTCAGCCTTTGTTAGAGGCTTCAATTATGTAAATCAGCCTATCAACAATACTAGAGACTCGAGACATACTTTGATTTGTCATGTATATCATTTTTTTACTCCATTTTGAGTAGGAAAACATGTTACTCGTCTTCGAAATCAATAACTTGCGACGTGAGCTGAAACTCTCCCGTGACCGAATTATCCTGTACGAAAACACACTCGGGGTCACGACCTCATCCCGTGCTACTGACCAGGCGGAAATGCGAATCAAACTTCAAGCCGCCATTATGGACAAGGATGAGCTCGTTTTGGATTATAACAAGGACCTTGAGGTCAGTTTTACAATATTCCAAAATGTATTTAAATCCTTGTACAATATTCCTTGTTGTTTCAAAGCAAATATTTTAAATTATTTTAATATCTGAACACTTCTAGGCCAAGGAGAATTTGATTGAAGCCCAACAAACGGAAATTGACTCCTTGGCGGCTAAAATTTATAGAGTCAATGAATTTGAAATCCGACCTGAAACTGCTCCAGCAGCTTCATCGGAATACGTCCGGCCTGCTCGTGGTGACGACGTTTGAATCTGTTGTACTCGGTTATTATGAAACGTACATGAAAACGCAGATACAGATTAAAAGAAATCGCATGCAATCATTGCTAATTAGGTGCTAGTAAATCATAAATAAAGAAACTATTTCAGAATCGTATTGAACTGCCGTTGGCCGTCGTGTTAAATTTTACCAATTTTTTTGAATTTTCGTATGTATTTTCCGGAGTTTCTGAATAGATTAAGATTTTGGAAATGCGCCGTCGTTTATCCAGCGGACCACTATGACCCTTTCGAGGTGAATGACAGTTATTTCGGTCGCCGTCCTGACTATATTCAAATATTTGTCACGTCACATTCCAAATTGAGTCATGTATGTGGTATTTCCTGATAGCCTAAATGTAATGCGGTCGTGTGCTAGATAATGGACCCAAATTGATCTATAGGTCATTCCTCTTTAACTGGTCGTACAGTGTGATGTTACCATAAGCTTTCCTTGGTTCCCCTTTTGACATTAATTTCGTCGATACAGGGTCTGATGCAAATAACCTGGTAGCTAAGCTACACGTGTTCGATACACTACATTACATATCGCATTTAAGATCTCTTGCTTCGCTAGAAATACAATTAGAAATCTTTTCGCAACCTTCGAAAAGGAATTCCATCGCTCAGGATGCTGACGACGACGTGGGTGTTTTGACAATTCTGGTCTCAGTCAATGTAATAAGCGCACTGCATACAAGACGAGTACAACTCAGCATGTATGTGTAAAAGTTCAGAAGCAACTGGAAGCAACAATAAAGTGTAGCAATGATGTAGGAGGTAAGGTAAAGTACAATTCGTCTACATTCAACGGGGAAAAACGAATGCCTTCTTGGAGAAATGTTGCGACCCGGGAAATAATGACCTCGATTTTAAAATCTGTTTAATATGTGAATGGTTAATTTTTGCCATATTAAAATGAAGATCATATATCGAATCCACTTGGTAAGAAGAATTTGCCGCTAAATAAAACAAGAATGCATTGAGGAATTCAATATGTACATATGATTTAATCATTCTACAAGACTTACGAATTGTTATGTTCGTTGGATTATCTCTAAAATCTATTTGGGTTGGGTTTCCCCCATTCATGATATGGTCAGGTAGGTATATATTCCTACTTCGGAACAAATTGGGATACTACGACACTGTACGTAAATATTGCAGCAATGAGCTAGATAGGCACCAAAAAACAGAATATATAGATACCGTTTCTACAAGCGGGTAGGTGACGAAATACGAAATAGAAACTGTAGATACAATTATTACGTCTTACCGTCCCAAGAAAACCATATATTAGTTGAAAGAAGGAATTTCCCAGTGCAATTTCATGATTATTCAGTGTCTGAAGCAGCAATTGGATTTCTGCACAATGACTTGATAAATACACCTTGTCCTCCGCAACTAGTTCTTTAACATGTTCGACCTACATACATCGAGTCAAGTTATCAAAATGTTTCAAATTTTGGTGTAGAAGTATTATTGGAATACCACATACCTTTTTCGCACTCCTTGCCGCCATAAATATATGACAAAGCATAACGCACAGATATCCTGTGATCCTTATTTCTCTTCTTCCATGCGACGGTTTGAACTTTGTTCCTAGCAACACATTTGCGACCGGCGGTACATAGAATGGCAAACCACCAATGAGGAGGACGTTCAAGAAAGGTCCCACCACTTGATTTATCAGTTTAACCATTCTCTTGAAATGATTGAATTCTTGGATAATCTACATGCGAAAACCGAAACATTGGTTTAGTTGAAAATTTTTATGAACGATTAGATATTCATTAGAATTAACCTTTACACAAAACTCTATACGGGTGACACGAAATGTTTGAGCCCCCGCCTCGCTTTTTCTTCTCAGACAGAGCAAAATACGGCGCGCTGCGGAGATCGCGATCGTGCGCGGCTTAAGGTTCCATGACATTTGTACGTTCCAGGTGATGAAAGCAGGTTCTGGATGATTTGGTTATTGACCCTGGTATGTTGGTGAAGGGCTTCGTTCAATTTTTCGTCGATATAAAAGACGTTTTTACGAAAAACTTCCAAATATTATTGCACCATTCGATTCGCACTAAAACCTTTAGTTTGGTATATGATATGTCATTGTACGATTTTCGAAAG
>JAQFYT010003832.1:0-10046 GCA_034694925.1 Ceratophysella denticulata | reverse complement strand
AGAATTCACATCTGTAAACAACTGCAGGCGACAACGCGACGGGCCATGGTTCCCATGGCTACACATGCTAGTTAATTTTATTCTTCTAATCCAATCGCTTGTTGGAGATCAAGCGACAAGCTCTAAAATTTAATAATTATTCAACTCATAAATCTCTTTGAATCAACACACAACAAAAATCATAGAAAAGAATTAGCATCAAATAATTCAAACGCTTTTTGTGTTTTTAAATATGCTCGCGAGGACGTTCGTCAAATCATGTGAGTTTCAGGGCCCAATGCCGTATGTGACCCGCCGCGTTTTGACAGCCTTATAGTGCTATGATTAGGTTAGGTTCTTAAATGTCAGGTTAGGTTAAATTGAAAACTCCGAGTGAATTTAGAGAACCTAACCTCAAAACGCGGTGGGTCACACACGACATTGGTACCAAGATTCATTTATATATACTTTTTAACTGTGATGTGCAGTGCAGCGCAGCTTAAAATCGTCAACAAGTTTAAAGGTCAACCATTTTTTACGTAGATTATAAGGTATATATCAGAGCTTCTTAAAAACGCGAACTATTAAACTGGCTGATGAATAAATACAATCTACAAATGGATATTTCCGTTCTAAATTTCATGTTTTGAATTTAATAAACCGCAGCCTTTCCAGGCATTTTCCAATTGAACTATTAAAAGAAGTTACGTGGAATGGACAATGGGTACAAGTAATCAGTCAAAATCGGTATACCTTATGTAATTGCATGAATCTAAACTTTAGGTTGCCTTTGGTTGTACATGAATCTAGTTGTAAAAAGGTTTCATTTCCTTCACATTGACATTGACAATTGAAAATTGAGCCAAGGACCTTGAAATGTCAAAAAAAGGTCCGGTGCATATTTGGTTGAATGACCCAGAAACCCAGAAACAGGTCCAGTCAAACTTTGTGCTACACTGCATATGCCCGTCCTTGAACTTGGGATTTGGGAAGTTTATGCTGACCCCATTATTGCTCTATGTATGTTTCTTCTTCCGCCTATTTAACAGTAAATTTTTCATTCTGACATTCTCAGTCCAGAATTTGGTCAAGGCAAAGGTTTTTGGTATTTCGCTCAAACACTGACCGGAGCTACTTTCGTTTCGTACAATGTTTTACTCTACTACATAGTGTATAGATTTCTACGCTATTGTTATTTCCAGTTTTAGATTTTAGTTTTTAGTTATTGTTTTGATTACCACGGATAGTTTTGTTTAAAATTCTAAATTGGCGATGGCAATCGCGATTGAAACCGGGGAAGCCACGAACATTAAGAGAAATTCATTTTTCCAGCGGATTACCAAGATGCGTAAGGCTACGGACGACTTAAAAATGCTATATTTATTGAATTAACCTATACAGAATTTTTTTGGTACGCTTAGTTTTCCTATTACAAGGTAGAATTAGCTGTAAACTCGAATATAGCGGACCACATTAATTAACATCTGTTCCGTTGATTGTTTGTCAACAGGTGAGCTTCCAGCCCGGTACGTGCTCGGCGTCCTGGCCTTCTTCGGCTTCATTCTCAACTACATGCTCCGCATCAATATGAGCATTGCCATTGTGGCCATGGTCAGGACCAATCAAAGGTAATATAAATATTAATTTCATTCTCATTGAAAATCTCAAAATCATAAACTAATCAATATCAATAATGTATAAGCATATCTTGGTTATTGTTTTTTGCAGTTCGATCAGCTCCAATTTGAGTATGGCATCGGAAACAATGCAAAACGTAAGATTTTCCGTTTGCCAAATGCGAATTAACTAAAGCTAACTTTCAAGAAATTTTCAATTTTACTATATGCAGGAAGACGGAGAATATAACTGGAACGAGAGTACCCAGGCACTCATTACTGGAGCATTCTTTTGGGGTTATATCTTTTTACAGGTATATTGAGTGTTGTCCTGCAGGAAAGTATCTAAATGTCGAACGATAAAATGTACATTTATAAATAAAAAAATTCTTTTTATTGGATGGCGGAATAGATTCCTGGTGGACGATTTGCGGAAATGTTTGGAGCCAAGTACATTTTCGGGTTATCAATTTTCTTATCCGGTATTTTCACACTCCTCGTTCCATGGGCCGCTGAGGAAAATCCAACTAAATTGATTTGTCTACGATTTTTAATCGGACTGTGTGAGGTAAATCAAAAATGTTCTAAAAGTACGAAAATTATTGGCACAATTGTCATAATTCTTTACTTATAAGCATGTTGTTTTTTAATTATAGGGGGCGACATATCCGTCCATGCACGCCATGTTGGCGAAATGGACACCGCCGCTCGAAAGATCTCGTATGTCAACGCTCGTCTACTCAGGTAGGTGGACTAATTAGCATATGCTCCGAATAGGAATTAAGAAATGATAGATGCTATTATTCATTAACTGGTTCCAGGGGCACAGGCCGGGACTGTAATTGCCCTTCCGCTCAGCGGCTACATAATTTCCGCCCTGGGTTGGCGAGCTGTATTTTACGTTATGGGCGGAATTCCGCTCGTCTGGGGCGTTCTCTGGCATTTCTTTGTTTTTGATCGGCCACAGAATCATCCAAGAATCAGTAGTGACGAGTTGAAATATTTAGAAGATAGTTTGAAATCGAGCAGCGGGGTTGAAAAGTCCAGAAAATTGACGGTACATATGACTAGGAAAAACTCGGAAAATTAAATTGACAGTTGATTCTCTTGAATTTTGAAATTTTAAAAATATTGAGCAGGTTCCATGGCTCGCAATGCTCACCTCTGTCCCATTCATGGCTCTCATGGTGGCCAATTTAGCTGGTGCCTGGGGTTTCTGGACACTGCTTATCCTCATTCCGACCTATCTCAAAAATATCCTCAAATTCGATATTAAGAGTGTAAGTACCTACATACATTTATGCAAATGAAAAAATCAATACAATTTTAATTAACGTTAATTATTTCGTCTGCAGAACTCGCTGCTCTCCGCAGTACCATACGTGACCATGTGGATCTTTGGGATTTTGTACGGAACTTTTGCTGATTTCCTCCGGAGCTCAGGAAGGCTTACAACTGGAGGTGTCCGGAAATTGTCCGGAATCATTTGTACGGGAACTTCGTGATTTGCGGTTTTACGTCACGCAGTTTTGTATAAAATACTTATTTCGAATCATATCTGACATTTGGTACATAGGTATGGCGTGTCCAGGAATCTTGCTCTACGTCCTCACCTGGGCTGGCGATGAACCCACAGCCACGATGGTCATTTTTACCGTAGCAGTTGGTTTACTGGGTGCCAAATATTCCGCTTTTCTCAGTAACCACCTCGATATTGCACCTAATTTTGCTGGTAAATTCCACACGCATTTACCACTGTTTAATTATTATTGTTGAGTTTCACATTCCGTGTAACATTGACACATTAGGGACCATGCTGGGTTTGGCCAACGCTGCAGCGACGCTTCCTGGTTGGATTGCACCCATAACTGCCGGTGCTTTGACAAATGGACAGGTGAATTCATAAATTACTGATGCATAATGCTAAATAATTCTATATTGATGATTTTTGTTTGTTTTTTCAGCAAACACTTGGCCAATGGCACAAAGTATTCTACATTGCATCTGGAATCTACATGGTTGGTGCGGTTGTGTACACTATCTTTGCGTCCGGTGAAGTTCAACCCTGGAACGAGCCTCAGGAATTAACTCATTCCGCCGAGTCAGAAAATGAAAATCCCAACGAGAAAATAACGTCATTTTCAGAGAAATCATCAGCAGGCGGCGGAACAAAGTAGTTTCTGAATTTAGTTATCTCACTGTTAATTTACAATTTTCAATGTTCCATGACTTGAATTTCTATTTGAACCAAGAACTTTGACATTATTTTACAATTGTGAACCGTTATTTCTTATTTACGTTAGTTTATTTATTGATACACGACGTAGCGTAGCCGCCGTGTAAGAGAATAAAATATTACTTTAAATTTGAATGTGATTGAATAAAATTAGCCAGATGAAAAGACGAGAACACTGTACTTCTTTACCTAGCGAATTCAGCCAAAAGAAACCTGAATTTTACATATTATAGTACCCAATTTTTGTCCGATACTGGAGCTTCCTTTGGAATTACCTAAAAGCCTTATCGTCTACGTTTAAGAACTTGTAACACTTGGAACAATAAGAAAACTTTGGGTTCACGAGTAAAACTCGTTTATCAGAAAAAGATACGATTATAACTTGGAACATACACTGTATATTGACACTTAGAAATATGACTTATTGATGTAATATAGAACCGAGACAGTATTGTGTGTACACATGTCTTATGAGACCAGCGGTTCTTCCGGTTTCATACTGATAAGTGACATGAGACATTGGGAATCACACAAGTCAACGACTTAAATTGCGACTTGGTCTCAATATTTCAATTCCAGTGTCGATCCTTGTGACATTTAATTCTGGACATTTATTTGTTACAATACAAGAGACAATAGTCAGAATTAGTTGAACGAAGTTTTAGTTTCGCATGCCGAGTAGTGAAACTTACAAACGCTATTAGAATTAGTGCTAAATTATTTTTAGTATTATTATTTTTAAACAATTTTTGAAAAATGTTAAAAATATTTGGAATTCGAGGTAAGTGCCCACGCCCACCCACCTTGGGTTGATAATGTTGGCTAATATGGACTCCAACCCGTATAAAACTGACACGTCCAACTCGAATAATATTCGTCCAATTCACGCGTCCGATACGGCGTTGGAAATCCAAAACCTTGATTAATAAAGCGCTGTCAACGATATTACCCGTAATTATCAACTTCATACCTAACCTTAACTGCAAACTAAAGTAATTTCCTTACATTATGATTAGATGCATTAGGGTTAATTAATGCTTGTTCTTATGGACCGGTCATGATTTACCAGGTTTTTGGCTTTCAAGCGGGTGCCAATTTAAGTAGCCTAATTAAAACACATTTTAACCTAAACTTTTTAACAACATTTATCATAAATAGACAACGTTTTCATGAGTATCTTGGATTTTTAAACCTAACCTAACCTAATTAGACTTAATTTAGCCCACCCTGACCTTTCTTCACATGAATCATCAAACTAATTTCGATAAAATCAATAATTACCGATTTTTTAGGCTAAAAGTTGTTTTAATTAGCCATAAAATACTAGTTCATTTCAAACGACGTATTACTGTACCTTGCACGAGTCATTTGGACAAATATTACTTGAGTTCGAGGTGTAAATCTGTTACATATTGCGTCCATAAGGTAATATTATAAATCTGACCCGAATCCCAAATCATATCAAACTAGCCGAAAATATATTACCTTCATACTCTACCCGTTATGACTATGACATAAGTAAAAGTTTTCAGGAAATAGCTAACATCGCTGAATTAAAAATTAATTACGAACCTGGAAATTGGATTTGAAGGATATTATGAAATATTAAGATTTGTGTATTGCGTATTTTATAGAACATGTGCCATGGAACGCAGAATTCCTGATTGGCTTAACAGTCAGCATAACCATATTGACCATGGTCAGAACCGAGGACTTTCCCGGTTCGAGCGGACGAGAAGGCGTGATTGTTCCGGGTATCTACGTAGAAGAACTGGATGACTTACCGCTCCATTTCTACGAAAAGTTGGTTCCGCTCGTGTTTGAGTTCAAGATGTACCCTGAGCTATCGGCGACATCCTCGACAGTGTCCGCGGAACCCCGAGCCTTGCCGCGGTTCCTCTGCCGAAATGACGGAAAGTACCCGGCGTCCCCTGGCTGGACCTTCACCTGCCCAGTGACCTACCATCTCTCTGCCCTCCTGACCCAACTCAAAGCGAACTTTACAGACATCTACCCCTCCCTCACCCTCCTACCGCGATCCGCCACACCCCGGAATAAGAAATTCACCAATCCCAACCTGCCCTTCGAAGACTGTGATGCTCTTCTGAGAACAGAACCCTGGCTCGGAATCACGGTCAGGGATCTGGGGCTTGGGGAATACCGGACGCTCATTGAGAAATGTGCCCTGGCATCATATTTCGAAGAGGAAATCACGGATTACAATGCCACAGTCAATTCCACGGTTTATGAGCGGATTCGGGACAATTTTGTGCTCAATTTCGTGAATTACACGGCGACGGAGGGCGGTGAAACAGCAGCCATGATTCTTGGGCTCCAGAGTCTCATGACGCTCCAGTCATACACGGAAATTACACGGTGGCGAGAAGCTATTTCCGATTGCAGAAATCATTTGATACCGTACTCGTTGTTGAAGTTTGGGAGATTGGACAAGGCTATGAAAACAATCTTGGCTCAGTTGATAGCACAGAAATCGAGCTATGTTCCGGTTCTCAGCTCAACCCTGGGCATGTACCAGTATCCCCTTGCGGACTGCATCGTGGGCACCAGCGCCCTCTTCGTCCGTGTCATGGTTCCGGTCAAGAGGTCAGCTCCGGTCTACAAACCACTGAAAGTGAGCCAGCCTCAATTTTTTTACAATGACGAGCTCTGCACCGTGACTTCCAAATCCGCTCGACTCAGCTCCCTCAATTTGGTTCACGACAAGACGAGCAAGGTCATTTTTGAAACACCGTGTGATTTCAGGAAAGGTGGATTCTGTCGAATTCCTGATAACAGCGACCGTCCACCGCGAGACAAATGTATCAATGCTATCGCTGCAGCGGCCGAGAAAAGCAATAATCAAGTCCTCATTGACAACGTGAAGACCTATTGTGGAATTGAGTGTGAAGAACGGGTGTCCAGCCTGGATGCGAGGCTACCGCTCGTCCAACAAGTCGGCAGCAATAAGTTCCTCGTGACAACAAATGCTCTGACGACTCTCCTGATTCGGAGCGAAGGGCGGCCGGATGAAATGGTCCCGCCGCAAAAGTACGGGGCTTCTGAGGTCACGCTCCCATGCAACGCCTACCTTATGCTCCACGGGGATAAATTCGTGCCCACGAAACCCTGCGGCACTCTCCAAAACCTGCCCTTGGTCCATCACGCCCTACCAATCCACATGATCAACTCCACCTTTGGTCTTCCCTTCCTTCGCTCGGGTCTCCAGTCTGCGAGGTCAAGTTCGTATTATTCGTCCCGATATTCTCTGCTCAACGTGGCCAACTACGTGAACATGACTTTCCGGGACAAGGACGTGGTCGAAGTTCAACTCGGAATTCCAAATCCGGCAGATATGGAAGTGGCACAGACAGAGGGACAGGGTAGCAGCACTCCGCGACCCTCTCCCTTCGAGGATTCGCTGATCCGGCCATGTTGCACGGACGACGGTGTTACCGTTGGATCCTCGGGTCCCAGTAGCTTATGGTGGGTCGTGGTCGTGTTTCAATTATTGGCCACGGTGGGATTGGGTTTGGGACTGTCCTACAAAATTCTCCTACTCAACCGGAAATTGGACAGAAGTCAAGATGTCATTTCATTCAGTGGGCTTCAGTCCACGAGTCAGGTCACGCTTGCCGACAAGTAATTTTACTGCTTATTATGAATGTAAACTGGAGATACTATATGTATCTATTTGCATTATATTGTGGCTTAACTCTAGCTTCACATTACATTTTTGAGGATTTTAGATATACCTTTAAAATAGTTGTAATTTGTGGTGCTCCTGATGGCTGATATGCCAAGCCAACACTTTTAATGAAATCCAACAATAAACAATTTACATGATTTGGATTGGTAAATTTTGTTTTCAAAAGCTATATGTTAAAAATTATTTAAGTGACAGATTTATGTCACAGATAAGGTACCAGCGTCGTTTTGATCGAAGACCAAATGAAGAGCATATGAGATAAATAATTCGAATTATACCAGTGGTCCGTGGTCGCTATATATTTGATTATCCCGAATTGCTAAGATAGAGCTGAGATCGAGTCATGGTCCCGTGGGGTATGGGGTCTTCTGCGACTCCTGCAGCAGCGGATCCAGCTGTGGCCAAAATCCCATCCGGTGAGGTCAAGGTGACCCACACCGTCGTGACCATTGAGACCGAGACTACAAAAGCAAAAGAACATCCTGGTTCGGACAGAAAGGACTCGAAGGATTCAGATGCAAGCGATGAAGGTATTTCCAGAAATTCATAATTATTGCATCACCAATCACCATGTAACATGATTGACCATCTCCTGACCCATTTTGACCGCAGGACTTTCCGAATTTCCGCATCTCACTTCACTTGAGATCAGTCAAACGGACCGAGAGACAATTCTCAAGAATATGAACAGAGATCGTTCAAACGGAGTGAAGCAGGGTCTGCTGGACGTTCGACCCGAACCCAAATCCGGCGTGTCAGGGTGGTCGACCAAAGGTTTCTTTGGTAAGTAGTCAGAATAAAGCTTTTAAATGTTGGGATACCAAACGTTTTATCGCCGATACTTTATCTATCGAAATATCTACACGTTTTATGCTATGTATATACTTTATCTTTACCCCAAGTTTGTCTGTAATCCCCATACAGAAAGTACAATTCCGGACTGTCCTGCGGGTATGGAGACCATCATTCCGCTCCAACGAGTTTTTGCTGAAGTGGCTGGACAAGAGTTTGACTCAGGTTTACCAGTTTTTCTAGCAAATTAATAATTAATTTAATGCTGCAGGCAGAAGTACAACTTCCGGTTTGTATTCCGCAGTGTTTCCGGCAGGGGTTAAGAACAAATACGAAATTCTATCAGATAGCAAGCAAAGGCTCTATTTCGCTGCAGAAACCTTGGAAGAAAATGACAGTTTTCCGTTCAAAGTCCGGGAAGTGGATTTCACAGTTCTGGGTCCAATGGGCGGCTTGGTCTTCCACTTGGCAGGCACAACTGAGGTCAGGATTTAATAATAACTTCGTTCATAAAATCGGATTTTCTATAATTTAATATGTCGCTGAAATTAATCAATTTGATTAAAATTAAAATATTTTTTTAGAATTGTACCGTCCAGAACGAGTTGACCACATTTGGTAGCATTCAAAGAGTGGGATTCATGTCCAGCGCGAGAGCTGCGGGGAAAGCTTCAAAGTACGCCGTGTATGACGAGGCGGGTTTGGAGCTCTACCGTCTCATCCCCAGCGTGGGCAAGGGCTTCAAGCAAGTTCAGTACGCCATTTATCCTCCTGGTGGTCCTCAGGGCGGTCGGGTCAAGGAAATCGGGACCATGAAGAGAAACTGGGATGATCGACTGGAACAGCCCGAACAGTTCGGCGTCATGTTTCCTACCAACTGCAGTCCAACCAGGAAAACTTTGCTCATTGCCGCCATGTTACTTCGTGTGAGTTCGAGACCCTTAACTGTCACGGTCAATGGTCGAAATGTTAATGACCAGAAGGTGAATCTTGTGCATTGCAGTATTTCCGGCTTGAAGAGCCCACGAACTATGGTGAGAATCGTCGGAGATTCTTTCACGGGTTTTGGTACAGCATGGTAGTGGGTTTACTGATTCTGGGACTCTTCCTGGCCATCCTCCTCGTTGCCACCCTTGTGAAACCCAAAGCGATTGAGGAAATGGTCGTCAACACCCAGCTCTGCAAAGACAGTGAGTTCGACTAGCCAAATAACTGCGGTTTTGACCGAAGATCCAGGTTACGCAACACATGCAACATATACTAAAGTACCCTATATATTCTCACTCACCCAGTAATTACGCAATATTGACTTGAAATAAAAATGCAGTAATAACTTGCCAATGAAGTATGATCCACTTTTTTAAATATGAAAATGCTACAGGAAAAATACTATAAAGTATAATCCAAATCAACCGAAATTAGAACGATGAAACACCACATAAACTCAACTTAATTCACTCTGTATTGCAAAAGACCGAAATAACAACAAATTCTAAGTAATATGTAGTATAACGATGGTAGAAGTAAATATAAACGTAACAAAATTACTCAGAAGTACGTAGAAATTTGCTCTATTGCATTCTTCAAGAATCCAGACGTGATGAATGTCTCGAGTCGTTTACAAATACCAGAGGCGATGGGAGAGGCATTCCGGTGCCGAGTCGCTGAGAGCCACTCCAGTGAGATAAGCCAGTTTGTGTGCATACTGGCATGGTGC
>JAQFYT010003831.1:0-10049 GCA_034694925.1 Ceratophysella denticulata | reverse complement strand
AGAGCGAAGCTCTGCCGGTTTCGTCTTCCGTCTCTCCTCATTGTCATTGACCAGGGCCTTCGTCACATCGCACACTTGCCATCGTCCACAGTAGTCACGCCATCAAGCCATACGCGCTTTCATAGGTATATTAAATTCGGGGAATATTATTTCTCACAGCCGAAATACTGAGTTTACAGCCGGAATACTGCATTTACTGCCAAAATACTGGTTTTTACAGCAACCGTGAAATTCAACTTCCCGTGCTAATTTCCACTGTTTAATGTTAGGTTAGGTTAAAAAATGTATCAAGTTAGCTGTTGTTAAATCAGTATTTGGGCTATGAACTTAATTACTACCCATTAAATTCTACAATCTAGGCAAAAGAAAAAAAATCACACATTTTACCAAAAATGCTTTTACATAAGGAGTGGTTACTATCTATTCATTTTTGTCGTACTCATACTAAATAATTTTATATTGTTGTAAAAACGCCGAACTCGAAGAAACTAAGATCACAATAGTGCATAGAATTACCATTACCCAACTTTGGTTTTATGCTTTTTGGTGTCCTGCGTCCTAACTTTAATGTATACGGGCATTACAAAATCCTGTCGTTCCGAGAGACCAACTTTAACTTTACCAAGAAGTAAACGATCAAGGTACATGGGACATCACTCCGAGTCCGAGCAAGACCTTCGGAGTAGCGGTTCTAGAATTTCTTCTCAGGTAGGCTAAACAATACTGATGTCAGGAAACTCCCGCGCGCAACAACTGCGTTTTTTGCAAGTGCGTTTTATTGGATTAAAGTCACGAAAAAAATTCCTGGGCGCGTTTTTTTTAAAAAGGAGTACATGTATTTTTAGCAGCATTTTAATTCACTAGACGTTAAAAGACGGAAAGGTGATTCAATGAATTCGTGCTCCCACTTCGTCCGGACTCAAGTAAGGCAAACAAACAAGCTACTTATGTTGAGTATGCTCTCATAGTGCAATGGTACTCGGAATTGCTGAATCACTTTTCCGACTTTTAACGTCTAGCTTTTTTTAATTCGTAGCTGCAACGCGCGTTAAGGCGTTACTGCTTTCGCCAGATGTATTTTATTTGTTCTGTTACTTTTTTAAAACTGCATATCACGTGGATTTAACAAATATCGTATCGGAATTTAACAGAACCCACAAATACACATTTGATAGCTATATTTACACAGCATTTTCAGAGTCAGTACTAATCTTAAATTCACCAGTAGCCGCACTATTGGGATTACTTGAATGAGCGTAGTAGTAGCGAACAGCTGAAGCAGGTAGATTCCAGTTAGCAGCATGTAGTTCAATTAATTGCATCAGTGTTTTCTGTGCAGCAGGTTGAAGGGAAGATGTTTGATTGAAGTAAGGACTTATTCCTACCAACAGATCCCGAATTGCTGCAAGAATTTGTTTCATTTTTAAAGGAATCTTTAATTCAATGTCTCGTCCTAGTGAAGTCAGAACTGTGATGTTCTTTTTATGCACTATGAATCTCTACTCTAAAAAGAAACACTAAAAATAAGTAGAGAGCGATGTAAGTCTGGAGCCGTTTTTGAAGTGTTGTAATCGAGAAAAGGGACTGGAGCAAGTCAAATGTGGAAGCGGGGCTGGGGACCGACGGGGAGTTGGGTGAAAGCCAGGAGAACCCAGAAAAGCACCCAATCTGGCTAACGGGGAAGAAGGTGCAGCGGCAAAGAGACACGTCGGGACCTGAATGAGTGTTTCTTTGTGTAGAGGGTAGCCATTTTCCTGTCCTTCCTACTTTCACATATTACCATTCACTGTCATTATGTAGCTCGTGGAGTACAGAGGTGTGCGAGGAGGAGAATAAATTGGTGGCCGGTGAGCCTAGTTTTTATTACGATTTCCGTTGCCCTCACGGGTCAAGTGTTGACCCACACGTCATTGACTAGTGTCAGGCTAGGTAGTGCCAGGGACCCTGTCAGTGGTCAGGTAACAGGAAGTGCCAGGGATCCTGTCAGTGGTCAGGTTACAGGAAGTGCCGGGGACTCTGTCAGCAGTCCAGTCACAGCCTACCAGGCGCAGTCAACAGCCGTATTTCGCGTCCCACTTCGCAGTAATTAAGTGGGTGGTCCTTCATAAGGTGTTAGAAGGCGATCAAGAGCACGAGAGTCATATCGGAGGGACCCGCGCTCCTACATGGACCTTGAAATTCAATCAAAAACGAAATACCGAAGCGTTAAGCGATTGTGCAATTCTGTATACATGAAATAGTTAATGCGTTAATATTAGTAGAGTGAGAACATGTGCATCAAATCTCATGTCTGTCAAACTTGAGTAAAAAAAGCAGTGCAGAATTCAATCTGAAAGAAGAAAGCTGGTTGAAATGCGGTCTAATCCAAAGAAAACTTTCTCGAGCACTTTCACTCTAGGGAAAATTTACGCACTAAGTCCCTGTCTCCTCTTCCGAACACACCAAACCACTATTCCTCTCCAATTCATTACAAATGCCAGACAGGTTCTCAATTGAAAAAAAATCGGTTGTGAAATAGGAAAGGGCATCAAAATCAAATCAGGGGAATGAGCAGCCAAGTCTCAAACCCTCGCTTTGTTTCACTTTCACTCAAAAGAAAATAAGGTCAATTTTCAATTAACTCTTTTATCCAGACTTTAGATCGGTTCAGTCTGATACCATATCATACCAGCTATTTCAGTTTTTAGCAGATTGTATGTACACGTCAGAGTAGGTACCACTCAACTATCACATTTTAATAATCAAACAGTTATTTAGTTTATATATTAAGCGTTTACGAACGGTGATTTGGACAGTTAAAATTAGGTAATTTATGATTTATTTCCAAGTAGGTATTCAATTTTGAACTTCTGGTAGGTATTAGCTGATTCATATGCTAATGAGCCTCTATCTCAACTTTCTAACGACAAATTGTACGTCTGATTGCCTATTACGGTACGGACAGTAGAGTCATTTCTCAGGAACGTGTTTTCAATAGTATAAGGTAACAAACATGTACCCCGAGATGAGCTTACCTTGAGCTTGACATTGGTATCAATGAAAAGAGAAGAATTTTTGAGATGAGCCCCAACATAGGTCTCATCCCTGGAAGGCATGAATCCCAGGATCCCGACACTGTACTCCCGACAGTACTTGTCCAGCAGTTCCTTATTCCACTTATCCATATGGAGATACTTAGTATAATTCTCAAACACGACCACAGCAAACTTCCCCTTGTCCCCATTCGTTAGAATTGGCAAGGACTTCCCCGCCACCTCCACCTTGTACCTGTCAAGAGAAGAAAAACAAACAAATTTGAAATAAATGAGCATTGAGGGCCGTGTGGGTGTACAATAGCTGTCCACAGGCCAAAGTAAGGCGAATAAAAACCTCATGCGGTTGTACACGAAGAGCTCCGCAATGTCCCGGCCTAGTTTTGAGAAAGTCGTTTCAGCGAAGAGCAGGATTTTGGGGTCAATCCTCGGTTTGGGCCCAGGAAACGAGTGGTCATTCCAATTCCGATTCCTTGGATTCGTGGACAGGGTAGGGCATCTGTACGTCGATTCGGGTGGCTCATGTCGAATCAGCATTCTGAAAATTAACATGAAGAATCAAATCCAAAATTATAGTTTCTGTATTTCCTATGGAACTGACTTGGTGCAATTAAATTGTAATTATTTCAAATATACTATATGCCATGGCGAATCATGTACCGTGGGAGTAATGAAGGACTAAGGACGAGGCGCTTATCAAATATTTATGACTATGATTGGGTGTTTCTCCAAGCTCTGTCAAACATTGCGTGCTTAGACGAGCTTAATGAAGGGATTTGCGAGGGCGGGCACCGTGGTCCGCACCTCTCATCACAAAAAACCACTCTATCAAAACCCGTCACTTTTGAAGACCTTCCAGAGTCAACTCAACTTATGAAATTGAGTTGTAGGTATCAAATACAGGGTAAAAGTTTTTTTGGGAGTATTTTGTTTGAACAGGTGGATGGGGATTTGGAATTTTGTATTTCAGTTCCAGGCACGGCATTAAATAAACCTAAAACTCAATTCATTAGCGAAGCCCCAGGTAACACTTCCGCTTTGGCAGGCCCACAACTCGAGACAGTTTTAGGTCACTTGGGCCTGGGCCTATCGTCGACTAAAAACATATGATATGTGTTCATTTGTTGACGTTGATACTGACAGTAACCTTCAACGTATGGTCAGGACACTGCTAATTAGATTAACGATGACTTTCAGTTTGTCCGTGAACACAGAAAAAAGTGAAAAAGCGTAGGGTCAATCGAGCTCGAATGAGCTTATGGTGGAACTGTAGAAACCTTATTCATTATGCTGACGGGAAAGGAAAGGTGAAAGTGGTGAATTAAGAGCGGAAGTGCAAAAATCGATAGTTTGGAGCGAGAGAACTGAGTACTTTTTCAATTTATCAAAAGAAAAAACGTTCTAGCAAGTAAGTGTGCGTTGTTCAATTCAATGAAGCCATTATTTATTTTCATTAGGCATTGGCATTACCCAATGAGATAAAATTAGTAGGTAGGAAACTTACAAATTAAAAATGGACATGTAATCCAACTTCCGATTTAAGGTAAAGTGTGTCAATACAAATATTTTGAATATGAATTTAATCCAATTGAATTAGCCATATCGTCACTGATTTAATTATCCTTCCCGGATCCAAGAGCATGTTTCTGTTATCATTGTGTGATTCGTGTTATGGTTAATTTTTGACTAGGTTACGTTTTTTTTTCTTTTTTTTCAACATTTTATTTAGCTTCCAGATGTATTTGTGTTACCATGATCAGATCATCCAATTTTTGTGAGTTATTAAATACTTACACTTTGTACAATCAAACCGATTTCTGAGCGGTGTACAGACAGAACGTAAATATAATATTTCGTATAAAACTCGGGTATCGGGTTTTAGTAATGCCATGACTAAATAAGCCTCAATCTACCTATATAATCAAATCAGGGGTCAATGATATACCGGTCGTCTTCCTGTTCCTCTGCTTTTTTCACTATAAAAAATTTGAGATTAGTGTTTAGCCATCAAAGCAGCAGCGTCACCAATCCTGAGTTGGGGTCAGAAGAGCGGAGAGGAGCATGAAAGGACTCGGAGTAATCACATAAATGTTCGGACCATTCAACTTCCTCCTTTATTTGTGAGCAATAGAAAATAGTAGAAATGGGGAGTCACGGAGTTTCTCCGCATTTGAGGACAGGGAGGTGGGAATGGAAAAACTTGCTCAATATTTCATAAAATTTATCTCTGATCATCTTCATCTCCTTGCCCCCTCATCTTAGCACTAAACTTCCGCTTATATGTCGTAGGTAGACTAACCGGGCTCTAATCGAAAATCGGCACTAGTGTTACGATTAGGTGAATATGAAAATGCTTATAACTTGGAAAAAACATACGTGATCCACGGATCACAGATGACATAATACATGTGCCCTATAATCTTTGTAGAGTTGGAATTCCGAATATTCAAATACCTACGCTGCATGCACATCTGGTGGACACTTACAGTATTAATAACCGCGTGGAAGAATTTCACTTTCCGGGTTTTAAATCTACCATCGTATGTATGTGTTCTATTTAGTTCGTTGTTAGTTTGAACGTCTGAAATTATGCTGTGTTATATATGTAACGTAACGTGTAACCGGATTGAAGAATTCAAGAGTATCAGGGTTACAAATGTATTTTTACCGTTTCGATTGTAAGGTATTTGATGACCTAGTTATATTAAAAAATTAAAACAATTAATTTTGCATGTTCAGCGACCGTTTACGGTAAATCAGAAACTATAAGCCTACATTATTTTTTATGTTGCAATTGGATATCTAGATTTTATGTTACACACGTATTAATGCAGATAGTTGCTAGTCTCCAATAATAATTTGAATTCGCTATTCTAAAACATCAAAACACCGCGTCGCCTTGAATCTGAATCAATAATCAATTATTCAACTTTTTTCGCATTCACACCATGTACGCTTACAAGTTTAGTGTCAAATAAGCCGGCTCTTGTGACTCCATATGAAATTAGGTGCTTGCTTACCCGTAGTGCGGGAGATGATAGGGTGTCCGATAGGAGCAGTAGAGCACGAAAGCTATGGTGACCACGAGGATGAGAAGGAGCCATCGTTTGACGGTTGCCAGATGAAAGCGTCGCTGTTTCCAGCCACACCATCCCCATTTATTTTTCCAGAGGAGGACGGGGGAGAGGCAGCGCGTGGCCCGGCTGGGAAAGAGCATTCTGGACACTTCCGGTGACTCTTGGTGGACCAAACCAACATGGTCCGCTCTCACCATATCCCTACTCCACGCCCTCACCCACACTCCCACATGAGGCCGAACAGTTCCCACCAAGACACCCACTGGCTTGGCTCAATTAAAGACCTGGCTTGGCTGGGCAGCAGGGAGCCGGGATGTTTCCCGAGTTTATTGCTATGCACTAATTAACACTTGGGAGCTTGGCAGTTGGTCTTCTTTCTCCACATGGAGTGAGTCCAGGTGGAACAGCAGGAGAGGCAATTAGTAGCTGGAGATGTGGAATTTGTAGATAGAGACGAGAATGTTGAGTAGCAGCGGCGTTGTTGAATTGGCAAGAAAGAGCTCATTTTTTAATATTTAAAATTCGACTTTCTTCATTCATTTCTGAATATCGTTTCCAGGTATTCTCACGAAAATGCATCTTTTCAGATTTCTTGAAATATCTGCTGTTGGTCATAATCATAAGTCATAAGTGACGATTTCTCAAAATTGACTCTGTACAGCTTCAAAGGAAACCTGCAAGCCAGACAAATATTATTTTTTTTGTTAAAAGTAAACACATTAATTAAAATATTTAGGTGGAATTCTTCTTCTTTATCTTTGGAAAAATTATAATGAATAAATCGTTACGTTCTGCTTGAATACATACAAATTGGAGTCGCCTAATCTCTGATCTAGCGACAATGCCGATCGAACACAAGACATACGAAACACAATGCAGACAAAATCTATCAAATCTCAGTCAGTACAAGTGCAAAAACCGGCTCTCGTAATACTAAACGAGTATGGTTCAGTGTACAGTTGTAGCCACCCAGTTTACCAGCCAACTGTAACCACAGTATCACCTGGGAGCACTGGAACTCGGATTACAAATTTATTCAACTCTAAATTAATAAGGAATGAGAATTTTATAGCCGGCTTCCTGCAGCGGAGAATGCCCAAGAATTTGAAATTTTTATTACCTCTGAATGAAAGTCATATATACAAATTCAGCTGGGAGAAAGTAACACTGAATTTCAAATAGAAATTCCAAGTCTTATTACTGGACACTGGATACAATATAGTACGAGAGTATTAGAAAGTTACTGAATTTTCATTTGACAGCACGGAAGACGTGGATTAGTAAAACACTGCACTGCTGCTGGTGCATGGAGAGTTAAGCCTGTAAGTACATAGTACAAAAACTTGAGAGCCAGCTCCACACCGCACCAGACCTGGTTCTCAACTGAGGACTGTAGTTTGAGAGTCTCGAAATGTAATACAGACTCCAGTTCCTGCGATTCCTTCCAAACCTTAGAGAACTTGAGCTCTAAGCACCCTTAACTCTAGCGCGTGAGAAAAAGAAGAAAGCATGTCAATAGCAAAGGATTCTAACACTGGAGAAATTCTGAGAGAAAGCTAGGCTTCGCATAAGGCTTCAAACAGGAAAGAGGCTCAATTCCTAATACGCCGGGCGGAGAGAAACACCCTTTCACATTACATGTACTGGAGAATACAGAATCTACATTACAGCATATAGAATTGCTACAATCCGAATATACATCTCTACGTACACACGAGAGTGAAAGCAAAGCGTTGTCCCCAACCTTCTCCATATATTTTACTGATTCGTGAAGAAAAAAATAATGCGGCTCAAACAAGATAGATATATCTGTCTGGAATACCAGCTCCGAGTTTTATTCTGTGTGAAAGCATCTGATTGTGAGGCGTACGAACGTGTCAAACGCGGTTTAGTTGACTCGGAGTGAAAGCTAAGCATACGCACTATACGTAGGTACCAAGGATAGGTACATTGTCATTATGCAACCGAGACAGATATATTCAGACATACCTAATGTAATTTACAGGATTTCTTCTTTCTTCGTGGTGTGATATGTGGTACGACAATTTGACGATATTTCGTTTCTGAATTGTCAAATTTTCGTTGTTACTCTTCTTGCATAATGGGTATTGTCGTAGAATACATTTTTCTTAAGGTGGGTTCTACCTAATGTATTGTGCATTCTATATCTCGTTTGTCATTTCTCATGTCCGCCTCCGCCTAGCCACTTACCAGATCTCCGCTTTTATTACCGCGGTGGTACATAGTATACTGATGCATATTGCATACACCTTGCCAAATATGAACGAAACGTGATCATAACACTGACAAACCCAACCCTGACAGCTGAAAGGAGATTAATAGACGGAAAAGAACACTGGAATCTCTGAATTTACATTTTTTTGGGCAAAATTACTGTACCTACTGCGTCAAACCGGTTTTGGAACTATACGTTGTTTTCCTTGTGGATTGCTTGGAAATGGAAAATACCATAAGCGAGCCCATGTAATTTGTACATTTGGAATGAATAAACTCTGTATACATATTTGGCAGTAAAATATCCATTACTACTGGCATGGTTGATGGTAGAGCTCCTCTATGAATCCCGGCATTTATTACAGTACCCATTCCGCCAAGCCTATAGACCAAATGGTCTTAGAGTCTTGAAAATAGGGATATTTGAGTCATTCCGAGTAAAGCCTGTAGTAATAAAATTAGAGCCATGGACTCTGATGTAAACAATTTCTCCGTTTGTCATCAACTAATTGAATTAGGAGAAGAATGAAAGCGGTACATTGTATTTAGGAAACCTCGGATTTTCTGGAGAAGAAACAAAAAGGGGGACGGAATATGAAAGAACTTTCGCCGTCTCCACGTGGGGAGTGTAATTTGTAATCTGCCACATCCATGCACAAACCCCAACAAGAGAGAACAATGGGGACGGGGTATTAAATCTTGGAGACTTTAAATAATGAGAGTCACTTCGCTCATGTTCGGCCTATTATCCCTCTCGGCGGCGGCGGAGGTCTGATGAAAACCCGGAAATGAAAAATATAAAACACAGACAAGTGGAACCCAAATAACTTACGTAACGACGACGGTCGGCTGCTTGTAAACGGAAACGTGATTTCTGAATACGCATCTTCTGCCAGGTATGTCACGGTTTCCTGGAAAATTCATGACCTCTAATAATTAGGTATGTACTTTTTGGTCACCTTTATTCAAATACCCTGTTGCAGTCTTAACTCTGTATTTTCCAAAATCGTTATTTGTTGTAATGGAGAAGCTTAATTGAATATCTGTACTGTTCTTGCTCATACTATTTGTATGCATCTAAATTTAATTCAATGGCAAATAAACGAAAATTTAATATGTGCATAGGTTGTCATAATATTTTTCCTTTTGTGTAAAGGTTATCTTTCGGTTAGGTAAAGTCGAACTTGTCACGGTACCGTCAACGTAAAATAATATACTATTTGTGGTTCAGATTTAAATTACGAATGAACATGCGATAAGGGTGCAACTTCTGAAGGCGCAACAGACAAAGGACTAACTGTTGATATTCAATTGATACTTTGGTGCGGTGCAACTGATCATAACGATCCAATTCTCACGAGAGCGTACAAATTATGAGGACGCTGGTCACAAGAAGGGTGCAACGTGCAACTTATTTATGACGGCTTCATTGACAAGAAGGCTGCAACTTGCAACTTATGAGGACGCCAATGAAAAGAACGTACAACGAGCAACTTAGAATTCCCCACTGACAAGGAAGTTGTAACGCATAAGTTATAAGGACCCCACTGAAAAGGGAGCAACTTGAAAAGTATGTAATTACGGATGAAAGTGTAATTTTGTCAAAAATTCCAAGGACATTGGTGAGCCAGATTTCCGGTAGGTATTATCCTTGAGCCAGTGGGTACCTTTCGGGATGACGGCAAGAAACCAGATGGGTTGACTC
>JAQFYT010003830.1:0-10051 GCA_034694925.1 Ceratophysella denticulata | reverse complement strand
TGACCTTTGCGAGCGTAGCGAGCATAGAATATTTAGCGAAGCCATTGATCTGCGCGGGACACTGACCTTTGCGAGCGTAGCGAGCATAGAATTTTGGCGAAGCTATTGATCTGCGCGGGACACTGACCTTTGCGAGCGTAGCGAGCATAGGAATCTTGGCGAAGCCATTGATCTGCGCGGGACACTGACACTGACCTTTGCGAGCGTAGCGAGCATAGGAATTTTGGCGAAGCCATTGATCTGCGCGGGACACTGACACTGACCTTTGCGAGCGTAGCGAGCATAGAATATTTAGCGAAGCCATTGATCTGCGCGGGACACTGACCTTTGCGAGCGGAGCGAGCATAGAAGTTTGCCGAAGCCATGTGACCTGCGCGCGACACTGGCTTTAGGAGCGAGCATAAAAGTTTCCCGAAAGGCCATGTGACTGACACAAAGCGTAGGCTATGAATTTAGTACGCCTGTCCGAATCCGTGGCTAAGCTACCGAATCACGGTGCTGCGGAGGCGGAGCGTGGCTTTAGCCACGCGACTCGCCGTAGCGGGGCCGTGACGCACCCATATTACGAGAGTGGGCTACAAATTTTGGGTTCACAGTGGTAACCTAACCTAAAACGCGCTATCTAATGGACATAAATGGAATGGTTAGGTTATGTTAATAAATGTATATTTATCAAAAAAAAACTACTAACCTCCAATAATTTGCATCCAAGCCACAATTCGATATGCAATTGTACTAGGAGTACATGTAAATAAAACGAGTGCAAATACAGAGAGTATTGAAATAATAGTTGAAATGGCTAATAGTCCAGTTGCAGTCCGGAATGCAGGGTTGGGTATTGAACTAAAATCATCCAATCTTCCACGACAAATGAAATCCGTTGATTCCGTGGGTACAAAAGACACTCCACAATATTTCCATGGTCCAAAATAACCGGGTGATGACGTTATTTCTGATGATGTCCCGATCCATTGAGGTTGAATAAATACAACTAGAGTTATGATTGCATAACAAATACTAAATATACCCCATAGAAAACCAATTGCTTTTGAGTTTTTGACATAGGTTGCGGCTAATAGGGTTGAGCTATGGACATATTCTATTTTTGATGAGGAGGTGACCATTTTTTATACTTAATTTGGTCACTGAACTTTTGGTCACTATGAATTTGGTCACCGGAATTTGGTCACAAAACTTGTGGATATATTCTTTGGATTTTCAATTTAAATCCATGATTCTAACTTTCAAAATAATACAAAAAACTTTGAAAAAAACTTTGAAACACAGCAACGTTTAAAACTTGAATTTAATGATTTTTAAAGTGTTTTCCATATTGCAACTGTGTGTATGTTCGGGAGTTTGACGACTGTTTTTTGGCATACTTTAAGTGATAAGGTGATAGTATATGTGAATTGTGAAAAAGAAAATTATACTCAGGGTAGAGTTAAGATTGAGGAACGCAAACTGTATGCTGCTGTGTAGGGAATAAGAAAATTCATCGTCATCATCAGTTGGAGTTCACCCCCTTTATTATTTTCCATATGTCTTTGGCCTGAATAACTCACTTTGAGAATCCCAACCCTCCTCCTTAAAACCTGTACTTGACAGGGTGAGTTTTGATATAAGGAGTCTCCTAT
The DNA here is from genome assembly GCA_034694925.1 of Ceratophysella denticulata. Classification (NCBI taxonomy): domain Eukaryota; kingdom Metazoa; phylum Arthropoda; class Collembola; order Poduromorpha; family Hypogastruridae; genus Ceratophysella; species Ceratophysella denticulata. Next base: position 8,414 of record JAQFYT010003830.1, on the reverse strand, counting down.
ATAGTAGCACAACAATTCATTACAGGATTTATATATGTACCTCTTTCAATTCATAGCATTCAATTCATAGCGTTCAATTTCTGGGCATTGCCGAGTCATAGCGTTCAATTTCTGGGCACTGCCGATTAATAGCGTTGCAATTTCTGGGAACTGCCGATTAATAGCATTCAATTTCTGGGAACTGCCGATTAATAGCATTCAATTTCTGGGCATTGCCGAGTCATGCCTTTAATTTCTGGGCACTGCCGATTAATAGCGTTCAATTTCTGGGCACTGCCGATTAATGGCGTCCAATTCATGGGCACTGCCCTAGTCATTGCGTTCAATTCATGGGCACTGCCGAGTTATAGCAACAACTGTTCATATGGGACCGAGTTCATAACAGGAACTTTTTATTAGCACCCGATTCATGGCAGGAACTTTTCATAGCGTCACAGTTCATAGTACACGATTCATAACAAGGAACTTTGCATATGACACTAGATTCATAGATAGGAACTTTTCATAGCACACACGATTCATAGAAACACGATTCATAGCAGGAACTTAACTGTTTATACCCGTCACAGTTCGTAGCGTCACAGTTCATAGCACAGAATTCATGGCAGGAACTTTGCATAGCACTTGATTCATGGGCACCTGATTCATAGCAGGGAACTGTTTATACCTGTCACAGTTCATAGCACCGAATTCATAGCAAGGAACTTTGCATAGCACTCGATTCATAGAACCCGATTCATGACAGGAACTTTTCATAACATCACAGTTCATATATAGCACAGAATTCATATGCATGAGAGTTTATATAATTGCCAGACAATAGAACCCAATTCAGTAGTTGTTTAATCTTTTCTATTTGTATGAATTATTTGAACCGATTGAGTTGCTGTGTTGAATCTCGAGTTTTATAAAATTCCTGCTATGAATTGATCATAAACTCCGCTTTAATCACCTAAAGTGAATCTCATATGGGAATAATTTTGTCTATATAGAGATTTCGATCATAGCTTATTTAGCTATATGATCCTTTACATATTCACTCCAACTCTGTCGTTCCTTATACAAACGCAAATTTCTGAAAAGAGTGTCTCTATTGCACATAATAATTGTAATAATGAAATGAAATTTAATACTTAAGTTAATATTGACAATGGAGTTGATATAGTTAATAATGGGAATATATTTAAGTTCACACGCGCGTATGATGAAAATATTGAAGCCTAAGCTTAGTTTATGTTATGAATTTTTCGTAAGAGATTTGCAGAAGAGAGCCATAAAAGTCTCAGAACGAGAGCGTGTGGTGAAGCGTGGATATATTAGAGGGTGCAATGGCCTCAAGGTTATGAATGCAATTTTTTTTTTACTTTACCCTCAACACACACCCAAGCCAACTTAACTTAAATCTGCCACAAGAAGGCTTTTGGTTGAACACTCTTTTAATCTTTATAAACAATTGAGTTTAACTCACCTCTGTGTATTTAGCATTAATAGTTAGCATATGAATATACAAGAGACACAGGACTCAGGACTGTAAATGAAGAGATGCGGAGGAGAGAAAGTTTTCTATTGTAAAAAATCTCGAGTCTATAGAATTAAAAAACAATAAATAACAGTCTTTTTTTCGGAAGGAAATTTTCCTTTTTATCGTTTGACACTCATGCGAATCGAAACGGAGTTTTCTTTTGTACTTGTGTGTGTGTCTCTTTCGAGCAGAAAGTACTTTTTCCTTATTTCATTATATATTCATTTCGTGGAAAAGACTTTTAAATTACAGAATTTTAACATATTTCTATGAATAAAGCTGAAAGAATTCAATAAGAAATCCTAATTTGAGAGTTAATTTTCTCATTAGCTCTGTTTTAGGAATTTGAAAAGACTCTCTTTTTGTCACTGCGTGCTTAAATTTGAGGGGACTGAAATTTAGTTCTCCACGAGTCAAGTATGTTTATGAATATAATGCTTGTTTCAGTTTAATTTTTTGTGTGAGCTTTGACAAGTGAACAGGAACAGGAAAGAAGGCTCAGCTAATTTACCTAAAATAATTAAGAGTAAAACATATACGAGTTTTTCATAACTAAAGGTCAAATACATTTTTATTATCTAATTTTACCTGAAAGGGGTTTTCGAATTATACTCTGAATAATAAATTTGAAAATATGAATAAATAAAATAGGATAAATTTTGAGAATTTTGAAAACAGCAGATTAAGAGTTTTGATCTAAATGTTTTTATGTTTACAATTTTTGGAAATATTGACTAGTTTTTTTTGAATTTATAGTTTTTAACTAAAAATTTATTGCTTTTCCGGAATAGGCTGCAAGGTTTGCTTCCCGGAAGGCTTCAGAGCATGTCTAATTTTGGAATAAATAAATATATTAAGTTTAAGTTTTTGGTTAGGTTTGGTTAAGTATTCCTCGTCAATTGAAATAACGACGTGATGACGTAAGTACGAGGAATACGATGAATACGAGGTCGTGTCGTGAATAGCCTCATAATGTATGATTTAAATTTAAAATAACTTACGGGATGTGCATGACAGACTCGGGCAATGTCCTCACATGAAGCACCATATTCCATTGCTAGTGCGGCTTCATTTATCATTTCCCCAGCACCCTATGTGTATTCAACATTCAACAATAAATTAAAAGTTAGGTTAGGTTAGGTTAGGTTAGTAAAGTCAGGTTAGGTTAGATTAAAATTGTAAACACACGTACTGGTCCAATGATATGAGCTCCAAGGAGTCTGTCTGTTGACTTATCCGCAAGGACTTTAACCAGACCATCAGTGTCATTATTTGTTTTTGCACGGGAATTGGCAGCAAATGGGAATTTCCCGATAATGTAGCTCACACCCTGAATTAGGTTAGGTTAGGTTACTTAGATTAATTCTATGAAATATATTTAATAAGGTAATTTAATTAAATTTGTAACCTCAGCTTTCAAATCTTCTTCTGATTTCCCGACCCAGCCCACTTCGGGATGAGTATAAATAACCGAAGGAACACAATTGTAGTCAACATGAACCGGCATCCCAGTTATACCTTCCATACAAACAATACCCTCATCCTCCGCTTTATGAGCCAACATTGGGCCACGAATACAATCACCAATTGCAAAAATACTACATGTATTTAAAACGGAAGGTTAGGTTAGGTTTACCGCGGGGTCATATGAACTTTTAGTTTAAACATGTCTTACCTTGGAACAGCTGTTTGAAATCTCGAGTTGACTGGAACCCGACCCTTTTCATCCAATGCAATTCCAATTTCTTCTAATCCTAAATTTTCAGTGTATGGACGACGACCAACCGAAACGAGCAGGGCATCACATTCAATCTGTATATTTAGGTTAGGTTTAGGTTATGTTATGTTAGGTTAGGTTAAATAATTTGACATATTTACATCTTCCTTCTTGCTGGGGTCTTTAACAGCCTCAACAGACACAATCACTTTCCCGCCTTCCTTTCTCGCACCAATCACTTTAGTTTGTAATTTAAATTTGAGGCCTTGTTTGGTTAGAATTCTTTGGAAATTTTTAGCAATTTCACCATCAATCCCAACCCCACCAATTGAGCCCATGAATTCAACTGCTGTTACACGGCTACCCAGCCGGGACCAGACTGAGCCCTGTAATAGACACACGCAATGTCAATAGGACATACGGTTAGGTTAGGTTAGACATATATAGGCTATTTTACCAGTTCCAGCCCAATCACACCCGCACCAATGACAACCAGAGACTCGGGCACGCTACTGAGTGAGAGTGCACCCGTGGATGATAATATTGTTTCCTCGTCAATCTAATAAGATGACAAGATTTTAATAATGGTTCATGTTAGGTTAGGTTAAAATCGTCAACTAACTTGTATTCCCGGGAAAGGTGTTACTTCGGACCCAGTTGCAATTAGGATATTCTTGGCATTTACAATTTCAGTGCTGCCGTCTCCTTTGAGCACAGTAACTTGATTCGGCCCAGTTATTTTTCCATGCCCAGTTAATTGTGTGACTTTATTCTGTTTGAATAAATGGGCAATACCACCTGTGAGGGCTTTGACGGCGGATGATTTCGCGCCCATCATTCCATCCAGGTTTAAACGGACATTGTCAACTGGAATTAGAAATTACAAATTGAAAAATTTGTTGAAATTGTAAAAGGAATAGAATTTTTGGCGAAGCCTTTGTGACCTGTGCGTGATTCTGACCTTTGTGAGCGTAGCGAGCATAGTTGGCGAAGCCTGACCTGTGCTCAATACTGATTTGACCGCAATACTGATTTACGCGCAATACTGACCTTTGCGAGGGTAGCGAGCATAGAGAATTCGGCGAAGCCATTGATCTGCGCGAGCATAGAAGTTTGGCGAAGCCATGTGACTGACACAAAGCGCGCTGACCTAACCCGCCCTAATGACCTGCGAGCGACGCTGATGTGCGCGACCCTGACCTTTACGAGCGTAGCGAGCATAGAAAATTTGGCGAAGCCTGACCTGTGCGCAATACTGATTTACGCGAGATACTGACGTTTGCGAGCGGAGCGAGCATAGATATTTCGGCGAAGCCATGTGAATTGCGCGAGACACTGACCTTTGGGAGCGAAGCGAGCATAGAAGTTTAAGCCATGTGATCTGCGCGAGATACTGACCTTTGCGATCGGTAGCGAGCATAGATTGCGAAGCCATGTGAATTGCGCGAGACACTGACCTTTGTCAGCGGAGAGCGAACGAAGCCTTTGTGACCTCTGCTCGATACTGACCTATAAAAATTTGGCAAAGTAACCTTCGCAATTGAAAAAGTTGACCTTTTTTGGACAATTAATTTTTGAGATTCTAATCTCATAATGCTACGAATCCGTGGCGAGCTTCGGATCACGGTGCCGCGGAGGTGAGGAGCCGAGTCCGCCGTTAGGCGGCGAGAGCTCCTTTGTACCGGAGAGGGGCCGTGACGCGCCTTGGTTACTATAAGGTCATATGAAGTCAATGACGTCATTGACTTGAGCATATGTGGGTCATTTGACGCGGAGATGGTGGTCATTCCCTTCTCGCATGGGCCCTTATTCATGTAACTGGTTCATGGGTATCGAACGATTGCTTATTGCAAAGTAGCATGGTGGAACGGCTAAGAATACTCTGCCTTAAAATTATTCATTTTCATATCCTCATGTATTTCGTCATATAAGTCTTATTTATACACATATGTTTTAAAACTAACTGTATTTATTATTTGGTAAAAATGATTCATTTCAAGTCAACATAGTCCGAGTCACTATCATGTTTGGCTTCAACTTGTTCTTTAATTGTTGATTTCTGAATTTCTTTATCCAAATGTGGTAATTGTGTTGAATTATTTAGAAGCCAAGACTGTGTTACACTCGTAGCAGCTGAATAGAACTGAAATACATTAAATGCACATTAGATTTTGAATAAAGGTGAATATTATGCATGTTTTCAGTAACGACTAACGACCTTACCTCATCAAATGATAAATCATAGAATAATTCTTGTAAAAATCTCCTCAGCGGTACTCTTACATTATATTGACTAATGACTCCAATCAACTCTGAGTAAAGACATAAATCTTGAAATACACTCGGGTATTTTTGTTTGAGTCTGTTGTTTAAAAATTTCAAATATTAAATTAATAACCAGATTTTTTTTGATAAAAAATGTTATTTCCATTTGATTTTACCTTAGTAAACCTTGTTCTTGTGCTTTGACCCCAATACAACTCATCATAATTGACACGAGCCGAAATATTTCTTCATGTACAATTGATTTGGCTTCTGGAACAGAGCATGGATCCGTTTTATTTCCTAATCCAAAGTTTAAAACTGGGTTTTCTGTAAGAAATTAAAATGGAAATTAGGTTCAGATGATAAGAATTTGGATGGTTTTTTTACCGAGTGATCTTCGAGTAGGTTCTTGGGTTGAATTACAGCCCAGGCATGATGAGAGACCGGAATGAAATTGAAATGAACGGATATCACTTCCATCTTTGTTATTACGACTTCCAGGTACTCTGCGGGATTCATCTAATTGACACAGAATATATTTGAATATCAATTTGTGTTAATTGAGCAAGTTGTATGTGTGTATTGGGCTCTTGGCTCTTTAGGAATACATTATGTGTGTATTGGGCTCTTTAGGAATACATGCGTGTATTGGGCTCTTTAGGAATACATTCGTGTATTGGGCTCTTTAGGAATACATGCGTGTGTATTGGGCTCTTTAGGAATACATGCGTGTATTGGGCTCTTTTGAGGAATACATACATGTATTGGGCTCTTTAGGAATACATGCGTGTGTATTGGGCTGTTTAGGAATGCATGCGTGTGTATTGGGCTCTTTAGGAATACATACATGTATTGGGCTCTAGGAATACATACATGTATTGGGCTCTTTAGGAATACATGCGTGTGTATTGGGCTGTTTAGGAATACATGCGTGTATTGGGCTCTTTAGGAATACATGCGTGTATTGGGCTCTTTAGGAATACATGCGTGTGTATTGGGCTCTTTAGGAATACATGCGTGTGTATTGGGCTCTTTAGGAATACATGCGTGTATTGGGCTCTTTAGGAATACATGCGTGTGTATTGGGCTCTTTTGAGGAATACATGCTTGTATTGGGCTCTTTTGAGGAATACATGTGTGTATTGGGCTCTTTAGGAATACATTATGTGTGTATTGGGCTCTTTTGAGGAATACATGTGTGTACTTATTGGGCTCTTTAGGAATACATGCTTGTATTGGGCTCTTTAGGAATACATGCTTGTATTGGGCTCCTATAGGGTCATTGAACTCACGCGTATTCGTGTATACGGGCTTGTTTATACGGAGAAAAATACACACGGATGTATTGGTGGCTCGCAAAGAGACTTAAAAAATAATTACTTACCAAATTCTAAGTCCACATGATACTGTGTATTGGACCCGGATAAAAATAGCATATCAAGTTCATTGGGAAGACATAGTCCCATGAAACAAGGTCCTTTAGAATCAGTCTCTTTCCTTTGCCTTGATTTAAAAGATGGTGTAGATATGGAAGTGAGTGAAGTATTAACACGTCGTAATTTTGATTCATTGAATAAATCCATTGGAGTTAAAGTACTGTGACGATCCAGGCTCCCAGTTTTAAATTCACGGAGTGACATTCGACGTTGTGGACTTGTATTATGTGGATAAATATCCGTGTCTGAGCATGTCGGCATACGAATCACGGGTTTACGAATTATTGTACGGTAAGCATAGTAACTCGGGGATATTGATGACCAATTATCTTCTAATATTATGGAATCTGTAAAATTATAATAAATGTAATTTATAGTTAAAAAAGCTTTAGGTTAGGTTAGTCTTAGCCCTAGTGCCCTATTATCCGGAGTCTTAGCCCTAGTGTACTATGCCCTACAAACTACTGCCCTAATTCTGAAGTCTTAGCCTTAGCCCTATTGCCCTATTATCCGGAGTCTTAGCCCTAGTGCCCTATTATCCGGAGTTTTAGCCCTAGTACCCTATTATCCGGAGTCTTAGCCCTATTCCGGAGTCTTAGCCCTAGTGCCCTATTATCCGGAGTCTTAGCCCTATTTCACTATTCCGGAGTTTTAGCCCTATTGCCATATTATCCGGAGTCTTAGCCCTAGTGCCCTATTATCCGGAGTCTTAGCCCTATTTCGGAGTTTTAGCCCTAGTGCCCTATTATCCGGAGTCTTAGCCCTATTCCGGAGTCTTAGCCCTAGTGCCCTATTATCCGGAGTCTTAGCCCTATTGCCCTATTATCCGGAGTATTAGCCCTAGTGCCCGACACCCTGCTGCCCTAATTTTGAAGTCTTAGCCCTATTGCCCTATTCTGAAGTCTCAGGATTACTGCCCTACATCCCTAGTGCCCTATACTGAAGTCTCAGCCCTAGTGTCGTACAGTCCTACAGCCCTAGTCACTAAGGTTTAGCCCTATTGCCCTATTATCCGGAGTTTTAGCCCTATTATCCGGAGTGTTAGCCCTAGTACCGTATGGTCCTCTACTGCCTTAGTCACTAAATTTTAGCCCTACTGCCCTATTATCCAGAGTCTTAGCCCTAGTGCCCTATTCCCGGAGTCTTAGCCCTAGTGCCCCCAGAGTCTTAGCCCTAGTGCCCTATTATCTGGAGTTTTAGCCCTACCTACTGCCCTATTATCCGGAGTCTTAGCCCTACTGCCATATTCCGGAGTCTTAGCCCTACTGCCATATTCCGGAGTCTTAGCCCTAGTGCCATATTATCCGGAGTCTTAGCCCTATTGCCCTATTATCCGGAGTAATAGCCCTATTGCCATATTATCCGGAGTCTTAGCCCTATTGCCATATTCCGGAGTTTTAGCCCTATTGCCATATTCCGGAGTTTTAGCCCTATTGCCATATTCCGGAGTTTTAGCCCTATTGCCATATTCCGG
>JAQFYT010003829.1:0-10051 GCA_034694925.1 Ceratophysella denticulata | reverse complement strand
CAGCGCGATAGACGTTGTGATGAGCGTTTCAGTTGATGGTTCAATAGTTTTGTCGCAAAAAATGGCTTATTGTCTAGACATTTTAGGCATTTTGACGAAATTCATCTAGTTGTACCACTGTTGTCAAGGGATACGCCAAATAGTAGGAGAGTCGCGTTATTCATAACAAGAGAGCCATATACCCGAAAATCTCGTTATTGCCTGTCTAAGTAGCGTACTGGTAACAAGTTCGCATGTCTCTGGTTCCACCTTGTCCCTTTTCCCAATGAAAAACTGCTCTTGAAGAAGAGGCAAAAGTGGAAGCTGTGAAATGTCACGTCAGGAGGAAATGCTTCTTTCGATTCTACCTAGGTACTCTCTTTTCCCTTCGATCGGTTCCAACCAAAGGAGACCTTGTATTGTTTTTTAGATTTTGAGTTGTCAGTCAAGGCAGCATAGGAGCAAGACTATTTGCGTTTTGAAATACCTAAATATTTCAAATCAGAACGGAAAAATAGGGAAAATAAGAGGCAAGGTTTTGACGGGTTTCTGAAAGTTCGATGCAAATCAGGCTGACCTTGCTCTCAGACTACAGTAGTCAATGTTCGGGTTTTGTCTATTTTTGAATTTGTTATTCGTTTGATTTGTGCACAACGAGTAATATTTGAAGCGTATTTTAGTTGAACAATTTAAATACAATTGGAATCATCCACATTCTTAATATTCAAGCTTGCACTCCATACTCGAATCCTCAGAATAAATTAAGCGTAAGTAACCTTAAATGATTAATTGAACTCGGGTATTCGAAAATACTCAAGTTATCGGTACCATTGTCGCCTACGACCCAGCGGGTTTTGAGAGTCTTATAGCTTTGACAAGGCTGTAGGTTATAAAAGGTCTGATTACGTTCTCTGTAACTAAATAAATATATAGGTAGGTGAATAGGTAAGTTGGTAAAAATAGTACTAAGCACTAAATGCTATATCACAGCAATGAGTTCTAACATCAATGAATTTTCAAGTCTGGATTCCTTACTTTCCCAGAATTTTGTGTTAAAACACTAGCCTAAATTACATAATGTGTGCTACTGTGACAATAGACTAGGAAGGAAAAACTACCATGAGTTCTTTTCATTGTCAAAACATGATCGGATTTGAGTAGTTCTCGTTCTCATTCTACCTGTAATTCCTTCTCTAGTTTCCGTAGCTGTTTATAGAAATCGGTAGAGTTGTTGAATTGGTCTCGTTCAGTTAAAGTTAGAATTGCTAGAAAATGTATTTCTGTTCCGTTCTTTCCTGAAAGAGAAATAGGTTAAGCTGGTAAATAGGATTAGCCTGAGGTTGCGGTTTGATGATTCTTTCCTGGAATGAATTCGTCTCTCTAGACTGGGAATTGCGAACGTATTCAGCAGAACGGAGAAGGATTTGAGGAAACATAAGCTTGAACTTGTAGTGCTCCAAAGTAGTCAAAGGCAGAAACTTGTAGTGAATTCTCCCTGAGTCAATAATTTTCTTTCGATGACTGTCAAGTCAGGAACAGATTCGGAAAGAAACATGACTCGACTTGTTCCCTCATCTTTTCTGCTCCGCATCATTAGTTTCCATTATTCCACTTTTCACAGCTTGTCTGCATCATTTTCAATACTAACATAGGTAACATCTCCACTTCTTTAAAAAAAACCCAATCGAGTGAAAGAAATACATAGAGCTTGCTCTATTAAGGGACATATTTTGGGGCCAAAGAGGATTTAACCTCTGTAATGCTAATAAATATTGGTTGCATAGGACAGACAGATTCTACGATTTTTCGGTGATTGTTCGTCATATTAAGCCATGGAAATGGATACATCTTTGGATTTCTAAAAAGCTGTACTGTAGTACCCACAGTGTTCTACCTGTAGGTTGATCTCCAGTGCTGCGAATGAAGCGGACAATGCAATATGCAATATTTGTCTTATTAGTGTGGAAATAGATAAGGAAGTAATGACATTTACAGATTTATGCGCATAGATTAACCTAAAAGTTGTTAAATATCTTCTAAGCTACCATTTAATTCCAGTTTTAAGCTACATAGTTTCGAACAAACTGTTTGGAAAACCGTTGACCCCACAGTTTATCCAAAACCTAGGTTTCACAATATTCAAATAAACTTAGCTGCCAAAGATGTGCTTAATTAATGGGCACAAGTTTGCACATTTTGCAAAAACTAGATCAACCAGGTTCAAAATTACCACCTGACTACTATGAAGATTGTAATTATATTGTGCTCATTAAAAGTGAGTTGATTTGTACCCGACCGATGGTTTTCAAATAAAGTCGGAGTAAAAATTCATTTCAGGAGCAATATCTGTTTTCCCAGAAGAAGCTCAAATGACACCATGATATGGACTGGAGATGAAACAATGAAACATAATAGAAATGAGCTGTAGCGTTGACTGACACTTTCGAGTTATCTGCTTTGAGTCAGTTCATTTTCGGAACCGAGGCCTAAATGAGATCTGTGCGGTGAAAGTTGGTTGGGGCACTTTTGTATTAAGTTGGAGGTTGGAGGTGAGAGCGTGGGCTGAGTAATTAGAAATAGAGTCTGTGCGGCAAGGTTATTTCCCACTGCCTGCATTCATTTTCTCACTCCGAGCTCCGGCTCCATTTCGTTAGCCAAGTTATTTATCATCATCATCACTCGCTTTTTCTCGACTCTCCACAATCTATTTGCTCCGTCTAATACATAATAAAACTCCCATATTTCTCCATTGATGTGGTTACCAGCCTGGCTTCCTGCCATCCCCACACAAACTTACACGAGACTCCAACTCTAGTAAGTATCTCACTCTAACCCATCCTCACATGTTCCCGTCACGGACCAATATTCCATACTTGCTTTGTGTACCATTCCGGGATCGCATCATTTTTACGACATAACCTCAGACGGATATCACAATAGTAATGTTCCGTTAGGAAAACAAATGTGATCACGGGGTTGTCAACCACTGCAGTACCCTAATTGTGTCATTAACATTAAAGAAGAATCAGAGAATGGGTACAGTCGATGTCGACAGTACCCATGTAATGTTATTTCAAATTCGTCTAAGTTTTTGATTTTTAACATATTTGGAATCCCTATGCCGTTGCATTGATGTTTCTAAATAAGATTAATTGATACCAATATTTACTAGAAAATTGCGGAAGTTTTGACGTTACACTTATCCTATACATTTGGCGCACAGCTTTGTTTCTGAAGGTTGTTGCCAAGAGGCGTCTCTAACATAGAGATGTGAAAGTTGGGGAAACTCATTGGAAACCAGAGCCCCGAGTCGTCGGGGAGGAAGAGGAATTCCGTGGAAGAGGTGTTATAGCAGAAAACAGTAACCGCAGACGTTCCTTGCAGTAGTGAATCCACATGGAGCGTCTACATTTGGATTTATTGTCATTATTACTGGGACTGACTGCTCCAATTATACCTTCAAAAACTCCCTCGCTCTCTTCCTCAACCGCAACCAAGTCGTGTCCAATGGATTTTCCATCAAAGGCCAACTACGGCCATTGAGCGGATGTTGAAGAAAAGGCTACCGAAGATTCTTGCATCATCAACGGGACCACTGTACTACTGGGACTAGGTCCACTCACAAGGGCTCGAGGTGAAAGGAATTTTTTTCTTTCTCTCCGCCCCTTGGTGACACAACAGTTGTGGGTTTTCAATAGCCAAGTGTACGGAGAGTCCAATCATGGGCAATGTTGGGCATGGCGGAAGGAAATATACTTCTGTCCTTTTTCTCTTGACCAGTTGCGTATAAGCTCGAGGAGAAAGTTTGGTTTCACTACTTGGGTCGTTTGTAGCTAGACTCACAATAACAGGATTTTTTATCTGCTGTGTTCATTTTATTTTATTCCTTGTCTCTTGACTGGGTGACATGGAGGGATTTAGCGAACCAACTTTGTCCTCCCCGAGTTGTGATACTGGGCCGAGGTGAAATGACTGATAAATTCTGTGGAATCACAAAAGTTAAAATGTGTATCTCGAGTTTTTTTTCCTCAAGGCTAGGTCAGCGGAGGGCGAAGTGGAGAAGATATTGTTTCTGTCGGTTCCACGTCTTTTCTTTTACAACATGTGACATCTCATTATTTGGTATAGTGTGACGTAGTACTGCAGTTAGGAGCCATTTAGGCTACATATCAGCATATTGAGAAATGCAAAGATTTCTGCGTCCGAATAAGGATAACATATTAATGCTACAAGGGGCGTTAGTTGAAAATATACCCGGTTCAGCTGGCCAGTCCCAATTGTCCGAATACAGGTTTGGTGCTCATCTTTTACAGTAGACTGGTTGTAAGGATTTTGATGCTCTGGCCGCCCTGAGCCATAACATCATCCTGAGCACCCAGTGAATGCTTATGCTTATGTTTATGCCCGGAGTCATTGGGAGGAAATGGGCTGAAGCCCAGCGGAGTCTGAATTGTCGTAAACTTGTCTTCTGAATCTGGAGTAAAGTGTAAGGAGGCATCATTTACCTTTCTCAAATTAAAATTCACCTACCTCGTCCATACACTCCGTCTAATTGGTTTTAGGGAGTAGGTAGAAGCCGAACTCTTCTTGGAGAGCGTTGGTTCTTGTTCTGAAAAAGAAACCCAGATTGGAGATCCTGATCCCCCTCCACAACTTTCTCAGTTCTCTCACTCTCCCACTCCAAAAAGTAATCTGTGCGAACCACGAGGAGCGGAGGAGCTCTTCTCCGCCATTATCACGATGGAGTCGGGCAAGGGGCTGTAGTTACTTTTTAGGACGACACTATCCCTTGAATCAGACCCGATAAGCGTCTCCAAATTGAATCAGTGCCGGGAAGGAGGTGAGGCAGGACGAGACGCCACGCCATTCTATTCCATGGTTTGGAATTGGAACGAAAACGCAGCAAAGAGTCAGTATTGTGTACGGTCTACCCCTGCCTTCTGAACGTCATATAACTTTGTAAGGTTAGAGTCTAAAATCTTGGACCAGGTTAGGTTGCACGCCTAGCATAGCGCAACTCTAGAGAACCTTTACTGACGTTTCAAAACATAACCTAACAAAATTTATATAACGCTGAAGACGTGGTAGGCCGTTCACCACATTGACACCCAGTTTTTTTTAACGCAAACAAGGCTCCACCTAACCAAAGAAATTGTATACTTTAACATAACATAATTTAACATGTTGGTAAGTTCGTGAAATTCGGCGTGCGCCGCTAAGGAAGAAAAACCGGTTGCGTTGGCTCGCCTTTTCGCCACAGCATCACCGTACAAAACGCCGTCCTATAAACCCAAACAATGACCAGATAATATATTAGCGCCTTGGTCATGTGGCCAAAATCCAGTGGTTTGACCAAGGGTTGTATTATGGTTTAATTGAGGGGAATGGCGGAGAAGAGGTGGGTTTGGGGAAGGACGGAAGAGGCTCTGGAGCCTTGTCCGTCTCGATTGGTCGAGTGGGCTAAAGAAAGGGAAGCTGACTAGCTGCTAATTCAAGAGTGCTTTTCCGAGAAGAGACAGAGATAGAGCGGCTGAAGTGGTCCTATTTCATTTTCTTCAGGTGGCACTTCAGCCGGAGAGAGATACTCCTCCACCAAACCACACACATAATCTTATTTAAAGAAGAAACTCATTTATGTTTGTCGGCTTGACAGTTGTCACTGTCATTCCTCTATCTCGAGTGCTGAGGCCCGTCAAAACCTACCAGCTTCCCAGGCTCAACTTTCACCAGAGCTCTTCTTTCTTTTCTTTTCTTCCGCCCTGCCCTGGCAGGCCCGTCCGTTCTGGGTGTGTGGTGAGAAGGGAATAAATATGGAGCTATGAGTCTTCTCCCGTTCATATCTACGGGGCATATACCTTCCCCAGCAGGAAAGGCAGAACGACCGGGAGAAAGCGAGAAAAGTCATGAATCAGATGAAAGTGCACGTTTATCTCCGCACACGCCGTGTAATGCTCACTCACTACAAAGTGTTTAGACGTCATAAAGGAGTGCTCCGTGGAATCTTTTTTGGGTCCCATTCCTTATTCATATACAGTAGCCATATTTCGTGACAAAAGGAGAGGCGGACGAGATCGGGGTGGGTTCGTTCGGATTGAAAGGTTGAACTGGAAATTCCCCCATGGAATTAAAAATCCATGCTCAAACTCATTTTTCCTTGGGCCAGAGTGCATTAATTATTATAACATTTTGCAATGTTTTCCTTGTTCCATCCTCTGTTCATTTCGACTCGCTTAGTAAAAAATTCGTTCACTATTATCTGGAAGTAATGGTCCTCTTAATGTGAGCCTCAGATGATTTCAAAATTAGATGCATGCTCCCTTTTTTCTAATTTTCTGGTTCACTAACTCTGCATTACCGCGTTCTCTCGCTTCCGAGTGTCGCCAATATTTTATAATTCATGAATTCGTCATATGTCAAATCCGACGATAATAAAACATAGCTGTTTTTTTTTCTTCTGAGAAATCGTTTTGGTTCTACCAGTTTATGTACCTTATTTTATGTCATCGAGACATAGGAAGTCTGGGTTTAAATATTCAGGGTTGATCTTCCAGGATTTTGAGACCATTTCCCATTTGAATGATTTTCCATCTCTTATTTCCATCGTAAACTGTTTATGAGCGGGGATGCTCAGGTTACACTGGAAACAAACCTCTGCTTTCGTTCAACTGAGGCTAGGATCATCGGATTCGGGTTTCAGCTTACTTCAATTCCTGGTAAATTCTTGGAAAGAAACAATTCAGATTCGTTATTTCGAAAATAGCAATAAATGTCTCATTAAAGGGAAATGGTAGTTAAGAATACACCTGGACATTAGACTTTCGATTCTATTACGAATAAAACAATTGCAATATGTCTTCAACCAACTGGCTCACCACTGTGTGGGTAACTATATCTGGACAATAAATTACAATTTCGATTGTTTTTTGCTACAAACAAACAAATAAAGGTGCGTGGGAGGGTTTCCATTGCTGTAATAACAGCGTCAGACATTGGAGTTGACCTAATTGAGAGAACCAAGGAAGTTTCATAGACTCTTATTAGTGTCAAGCTGAGTTCTATGGAGGAGGATGAGTCAGGTGGAGTGCGCCGAGATGGATCCCTTGTTTCCTTGATAAGTCCTGTGAAACCCAGACATGTTTCCAAACTTTGTGTGCCTCAGTTAGTTCAGGATTGAGTGGAACGGATGATGCAACCTGGAACACATCCGCCGCCTTCCCGTCTGTCACAAACTATTCGGGGATTCCAGTCCAACTGGCCTACCTCAACCTGAAGATGATAAATGTGAGCTCTAAATCTAAATCCAGACAAATAAGGGCGAGTGAGGAGGGAACACCTCACCACAAACAACACCTTTTGCTTCCTGGCTGAATAGTGCAGGTTAAAGTAGTGCAAGAGGGCATGCTGGCCTGACGCATATGTGTCAGTTGAACCTGGAACCTTGTTTTAATCCTGATTTCTAAAAATAAATATTTACTAATAGTTTATGAGCTATTAATGAATCAATCAATGAATTATTAGGAAATGCTTTAAAAAGTGTTTCAAAGTACTGGACAGTTGGGCCATCTTACATTATATTCGGCATTATCTTATGTTATGTTGGGTTAGAATAACAGACGCATGCTACGTCTAATGTTGGGTTGGGTTGTCATTATATGTAGTCAAACCTAAACCTGACCCAGCAAACCGTGTTTTATGCGCTATCCTAAGCGTATAATTTTGTGCTGGTATGTTTTGCCTGTTACAGTTTTTTTGGAAATTCTCTCAATCTAAACCTGTGACAACTCGGTAAGAGGATACAAATAGTCTTAGAATATTCTACTTTTTATTTAGTGAGTATTACACCATCATTTCGACGACAGCAACAAATGTTTGCTAAGCAGCTGACATTGCGGAAACAGAACAAGCCAAAGGGACTGACCGGCTTTGTTTCGACAGATATGGGCAAGTGTTTGATACAGACGTAATATAAGGTATTTTGTTTTAAACTATAAGCACTAAGGACAACTAACAGTGCTCGTCATTTGACTTAAAATATGCATTAGGATAGACGCGGAAGTTTTTCGTTTTATATGCCGTCGACCGGATCCGCCCGTAGATTACCCTCACTCTCATCTCATCTCTCTCCGCAAACGCACATACCATATTTCTATTCTTCCATATTTTTCTGTTATTTTTTCTCAATCCACTCCTTCACTGTATTCCCCGAATACAATCCAGTGAGGCTCTCCCAGTCCCCATAGGACGAGGCAGGGAAGAAGCGAGGAATGAAATAGGGAATTTTAATAGCTTTCTCAATACAGGCGCTGCTGCTCTGACTCTGATTATGTATTATTTCAGCAAGAAAAGCCCATAAGTGTCGTCGTGCTGTGGATTCCATGCGTTTCAGCGTTCGAGGTCAACTCAGCTTCTGTCATTTTGAGTCTCAGTATTTGCCCTATATTCTAGATTCTAGATGGGACTCGCCGATAACCTAGTGGCATTGAGATTGAAAAGACGCAATATGGCATGATAAAAGTCTAATTATTGTTATTTAAGCTCTAAATTCAGATCTTACCAGTGAAATAAATTAATCAGTGTTTAATTATAATGGAAAATATTTGATCTTTCTTGGTTCCGCGTATTGGGATTCTGCACAATGGGAACACATCATTACATAAAAATCGTAACCAGTATATCTAAGCCTGCCTGCGTGCGTCCCGTCCGGTAAACAAATCTATCAACACATTAATGTACACCGGCACGTTGACATGTGAGCAATAACATACTGTAAGCGTCTGTTCCTCTTCTAGTCCGACTAGAATCTCGATTCACAGTAGAAGAGGCAGCATAGCTATGTGGACAGTGGTCCCAACCTTACCTTTTGCCTGAGCTATATCCCCTGACAATACCTACGTGTAGGTGAGAGGGTACGGTTGAGAACATTACGCGACGGGCCATGGTTGCCATGGCCGTACAGGCTAGTTCAACTTGATCGTTACGTCAAATTGACGAGGACCAAAGATCCTGGCGCCGAGAGGAGGGCGGTTGTTGCTAGGGAGGCAGGGAGGGCAGACAGGAGGAGCATTTGGTTGGGGTGTAATGTATTGAGTGGTGGAGAGGTGATGTGGCCTGGCATTGGGAAGAAGACGGGAATCCGTCTTCCTTCCAATTACATTAGCAGTTGGACGTTGGGCTGATTCATTGGGAGATAGGCGACGGACGGGTCTTGAGACTTTCTCCCCTTTTTCTTGACACTGCCAGCCACCCCGCTCTTGTCTCTCCTCCTTTCTCTCGTAGTGCCCGAATTCGATTCCTGTGAAATGATTCTTTTATAGCTTCTTTGGATCAAAACTCCTGGACGTATCACGGACTTGTTTGACAGAGTTCCTAAACTCAGAACTTTCCCTATAGCCCAAATGTCAATTATATTCAGAGCCTAGGTATTTGGAACGGAAAATTACTAAAGTGTGCCCGCCCTTCTTCAGCCACTACTCAACCGCTAATTGTGTCGGGCTGTGGTGAAGTATTCCCATGGTTATTCTAGGTATTAGCTTCGGATTGAGTGCACTCCTGATAGAAGTGATCATGAAAATTCTACCTATTCCATGGCATGATAGGATACTTACGACGATAATGGGTTATGGGATCTTGAGCCGATTAAGAAGGCCGTACATATTGCTCTAGCTCTAGCCACGTAGTTCCTATCTAGTACATAGGCAGTGCTCTGTTTAAATTAGACAAAAGTTATTGAGGCCATGTTAAGCCTTTTTGCCTGGGGACTTTCTCTCAAGATGAGCCTTGTTATTACTTAGCTTCAGTATCCGTAGTCGAACCCAGGAAATATACATTGAGATGACAGATATAGGAAGGGATACACATTAGCCTGAAGCTATCCAGGAAATTCTGCTGAAACTTGAGCTCGTTAAGAGGGAAGTAAAGCGTACTTTGTGACCGAGACCAGGTGTGGTTTTCCAATACTCGTCAACAAATTGCACTTTAGAATAACTACATATTCTTAATCTCGTTTTAGTAATGTAATAATTCTCCGCCCTTGCCCATACACAAATTCCTAATTTCCCATCTTAATTACACT
>JAQFYT010003828.1:0-10051 GCA_034694925.1 Ceratophysella denticulata | reverse complement strand
CTATCCAGAGGGGAAACGCAATTGGAATTCTAGCCTCTCTCCCTCAATCATCTTCTGAAGCCTTACATGAAATATTCCATCTATAATTTTCTTCGCCTATATATTTAACCAAATAATGTAACAATGTCGAAGTTTAAATAAATCACTGTATGAAAAAAAAAACTAGATAATGAGTTGAGGTTACGTTAGATGGGAATACCGGGTAACATTCCTGAGTAAAGAATATGCCTGAATAAAGGAAAATGACACTTTCGGTTCCATAATTTTTTTTAAAAATTTGAAACAGTATCTAACCAATAATAATACAGCAACAGGATCGAACTATTAGGCCCAATCTTAGCAAAAAAGACAATTTTATTAACTTAAGAGTGCCAAAAATGATGAACTCTTAGCTAATTTCCCAACTGCAAATTAAATAACGATCTAGCCGGCGAAATAATATTTAAAAAATGATTAAACGTTGTAGCAAGAACTTAGCTTGCACGTACGTAAAGGTATACAACTATCGGAAAATCGTGTATGGAAGCCTACTTGGTTTTACGGTAAAAGTTTTACCTGAAGAAATCTCTCCTAATGTTCGCCTACAATTCTTTGGTATTGTTTATGGACAAATATTTGTAAATAATGCCGTGCGTCCATGTCACCACACCGGATAATGTCACTTTTGGAAGTCAAATCCAACGAGAACATTTGGAATGAACAGACTGAATTCTGAATGCTTTACTTATGATTCCACAATGAATGAATAGAGAGAGTTCACATTCAGTTTTTCAGTCACAAAATACAGATGATTATTAATAAATAGGAAGTTATGCCTTGACACGCAAACCCTGTCATGTCATATCTGTCCGTAGTGTCACGTTCTGTCTTTGCCCTACTTTAGGTCCGCTAACGAGATTATTATCTACTATGCACGTATGCACTGCGGACAGGTTGTATTGTTCAAATTGAATTATAAAGCATGCTGCTGTATCTCATGAATTCTGATTTTGCAATGCATTTTTGGTTTAGGTTTAGTTGCAATTCAAATCAAAAATATAAATAATAAGCGTTTTTACCTAGATTCGGCTCACTCTGTGATTTTTTCCCTTTCCGTGAAAACCGTCGTTTGAGTCGAAGGGAATTGAATACTTTGAACATGGTCAATTGTCAATGGTTAAATAATATTAAATATTCCACATAATTTCACACAATATATTACTACGATATACAAACACTTTCAAACTCAAATAAGCTTTGCAAGGTTGTCTCTTGTTTATGTCTGTCTGAACTGCGGAAACGTAGCAAAACTTCCAAACTCTTTCTGCCACAATTTTCCAACAAAAAAAAGCACAATAGACCCCAAAAAACACTTATGGCTTATGGAGAAGAGCAATTGGGGAGAATTCACCTGAACTTGTGTGCAAAAAAAATACACACGAGACTGTTGAATACTCTTCAAACGTGTGTATTGAAAATTGTCGTTATTTTTTGTACTTTGCAATTTACAAAAGAGACCAGGAGATAGTATATATTATTATGTGTATGGAGTAGATTGCTGGTTTGCAATAGCCAGCCTAGGTATATGCTACAGGCAAGGCACAGGTAATAATAATCATTTTTAGTCTCTGAAGGAAGGCACGAGAGAATCCTGGCTCTTTGGAGTGAGTATGGTATTTTACTACATGGGAACTGAATCTCTGGCACATGCAACTCAACCCCTTCATCTCAAACGCAGACAAACTAGTGCACGCCTTCGCTAAGCTTATGCTAATCCCATGTGAGTGCTAATGCCTGTCGATCTCGAGCTCAGCCTGGAACGTCGAATGAAACGCCTTCCACGTAGGTATTCCGCGAATTCCACTTGGGCCATATCAAAACAACACAATACTTTTATCAAGGAAAAATCTGACGCTTAAGACATGTGCATTTTAATTGTCCATGAAGTTAATCAAGAATAACAAAATTAACATTAATCCGGATGTTAAATTGGGTTTAGTTAGATAGGTTGACATTAGTAGAATTTGTTCAGTTTCATGGTATACTGCCGTACACAATTTCGGAGAGTTGTCAATAAATTTGGATGATAGAACTCAGCATATGTTCACGGCAGTCGTGATTTTAACTATGGCTAAGGCCCAGCGTCTAGAAACAAATTCTAAACTGAAATATCTCTTAATATTCTATCGGGATCTTCAAGACACCAAATTGTGAATTTTACAGGTACTAGAGCACCAAGCATCCCAATCAAAACAACGAATTTCGGATTTCCTATAAAGGAACTTCGTAGCGTACTCTGAAACACCGAATAATACCATGCTATCTCCCAAAAATCATTACTTAAAAGGGCATGTCATCTCCCTTGCGTTCAACTGCGTCTTTCCCATTGAAGCTTGTCACTGGAGCTATTGTATTTGGTTTGGATACATGTATGTAATACCTTAGGACATAAAACTACAGTCTTATAGATTCTACGAGCATTTACTTTACTTTGGGCTGGGTTCTAGAACGTATACCCTTTTTATAAAACGGAATTTCACTCCACTGGTCCGGCTCTCCATTGTATGCACATTACAGTGCAGATAGTACGGAGGATAACAGGATAGATGGATAGGAACATTGGCATTGTTCTTCCGTGAAAACAACTCCCACCCCTTTTCTGCCTGGATAAATTGTTTTGACATTTCACAGGCTTCCTGGTACAAATTAAGGTCTGTGTCCCCGAACCTGACTGAGCTCCAACACGTGCTTTCTTTCGGATTATATCCGCGCACGAATCTCAACCTTTTGGAAATCCATTTGTTTTGCGAATGGATGCCAACATTGAGGCACTTAAGACAGAGTCATCATTTGTCATCGGGCAGAAAAACAAATAGTTTCGGATACGAGGGATTGAGACTCTGAGTCCTCTTTTAAAAACTGGTAATTAGTCACGTCTCGGAATAGTACATAGAGTAACACCTCCAATTTTGCGTTTTCTTATTTAACAAAAATAAAATGGGTTAATGTCATGTCATGTCCCTGATCTGCGTTGTGCTGTGTGACGGTTAACCAAACAAAATTCTACATCGATGTACAACTTTACTAATCTGAAAATATAAATTTAAGTAATCATCATATTTAAATTGTAACCAGCTTTGAACCCATCATTTGATTTATCGATGAATTACATCTGATGGGACGACGGTATTGGACTCCTTATTGCCGTTCGCACACTATTTCTAGAATCAAATTCTATTGCCTTGCACCTTATACATTGAAATGATTAAAATTTCTACATATGTTTAGATGTATTTGTTTGTGTAGTACCAGTAGTACCTATGTACGGGTTGCTAGTACGGATCCGAAACTTTTGTGAAATTTTATGTTAGCTGTATACCGTAATGTAAAGTACGACCCGAGTGGAAGGGAACACCCAGTTTTCAACAACTTAAAGCCCAAATTAGTGTAATTCCCCAATTCTACCTTTTCCGGCCCTACCCTGTCCCATTCATACATAATGTGTCTCCACGCTAGAGGTCCTATGCTAATTAGGCAAATGAACGGAGGTTTAATGGATAAAGGATGTTGAAATCACTTCAAAACAATGAAATTCCACGCGGACTTGGACTCTTGAGTCACAGAATTCCATGTTTAATGTTTGTAGGCTCGGCTGTGAAACTCCATTTTATTTCAATGTAGCAAAAATTTAATGAACATCGTAATGTTAGAGGACAGTATCATCAATCGAAATTATACCAATTCGGTTTGCATTAGGAATTTCATTCTTTCGTAATTCCGTGTCTTTTATATGGACGAAATTCGATGCTACCTGTATGCGAATTCTAAAAATGTACAATTCGATGTTATGCGATGAGTTATGAATTATGAATGAAAGAAGTTGCTGCGGCTGGTCAGAACAAATTCCAGCTTGAAAAACCATATACAATCGCTCGCTTCACTGTCAAATTCAGCTTTGTTTCGCAAAGCATTGACACACGTGACAGCATTTGGAGAGCTATTCACGTTTCGAACAAACTAACGTAGACGGTTTTTTTTTTTATAGTTTTTTTTCAAATTAAACGATCGGCCATCTTGTTTTACGATAAAATGTTTGGATATCTGCGTCAAATTTTCATATAGAAATTCGTATTTCAAAAATGCTATCATTATTCATCCATCCATCCATGGTTTACAAAAAAACCGAATTTGAATTTGAAGTTTTTACAAATTACACCAGTAGTAAATTAAAAATTACTAAGCTCTATACTGTATTCTAGTAGTAAATTTTTTGTCATATGTATCCTACCTTGGCACCTTGAAATACCGGCGAAAACTCAAACCCAACCTCAACAACGCAATCTTACAGGCATGCAAAGATCAGGAAATGTTTCAGGGTTTCCGGTAACATTATAACTGCACCGGCAGGGATAGTATTTTACACCCTTTTATGCATGAAACTATTCAGTATTAATCATTAGATAATAGAAAAAATGGTAAATGCGATTTATAAGCACAATTTAACCGAAGCGTACTTGCTGGATAAAGAAATGGTGGATATTTCCGACTCCGAGACTTTTATTAATTACAGATAATTGCGAATTTAACTTGGTTCCTTTATAACGCGTGCAATGATCAATTCACAATTACAAAAGCCATTTACCCTTAAACCTAAGGCGTATTACTTTTGAATGATATTAAACGCTCTTGACGCTACTTTATTGAATAGCGTCAAATTAGCTCACGGATTGGATTTAGCATAAACAATTGAATACAAGAAAATGTACTTACCTTCCGTTCCACCGCGTTTTCCAGAACTCTTGAGTTGAATTGAGATGGATGGTCCGCTATTTTTCAGAAGCTTCTGAGCCTCACCGTTCGTTAAGTGTTCCACGGACTGACCGTTAATTCCGGTCACCAAGTCTCCATCACGGATCCCATCACGAGCTGCTTTACTTCCCGGATTCACCTTGGACATTTTGAATAGATACACAAATTGGTTTATTTAATCTAAAAAATTCACTGTAATTGAACGTCCTTGCAACTTTCCAACAATGCTGTTCCAGGAATTAGAACTGAATTAGGTGGATTGATTGATATTTTAGGACCAACTGAATTCCGACGACCCGCGTCTGCCTGAACAAATACTCCTTGGTACAATATGTCATAATCGATTAGTTTTACGTGCAATATTTACACCTTTACAAACTTTACTACTCTCGAGTCTCGAGTGTTTCTATCAGCTTTTCGGCTGAAAACCCTTTATTACGCCCATATGCTGATGCTAATGCCTCCAGAATTAATCAAGAGCGGAGCATATGTTCAGAAGGACAGGCACGGTAAATATATTGGAGTGTCTCAGAGATAAAGTGGGCTGGTATAAAGTATAAACATATGTGATTTAGATAAATAGCTCTTTTTTACGTTATTTATCTCATCGGCATATGAGCGCCGAGCTGGACGAGGAAAATATTGGACCAGGATTATTAGTTCGACTCGAAATGGACTTATTATTACGATCATTTCATTAGTGGATAAATGCATGGACAGCTAGATACTCCAGCTACTGCCAGAGTGTCAGTCATTCTCAATCTATCTCATTCACTTCACCTTGACATTGAAATTAAAAGCCTTTTGATTTCTGATAAGAGGTGTTGACACGTGGTTTAACTGAACGAATAGACTCTATAGCTTCAGCTATTTTGGATTGCTTTGAGTTATAATAAGCAGTAGCTCAGTAGCTGTTCTGCCTCTGAGCCAAATATGAACAATAGATTTTTAAAAAAATTGGTACTGCTACCGCTACTTACGTGTAGGTCGGTTCAATATAAACTTTAAATTTTTTAATTGGAAAAAAGATCAATTCAAATTACGGCAAATGCGGAGCTTTTACAACGCCCATCAGGCTATATATCAGCAAACCATTTCCATTGTTCAAATGTTTTGGAAGTATAAATACAACTTTTGAATTGAAGTATGCGCTTTAATTAAATCCGCAGAATCGCACCAAATTTTCGCCAATTATATATTGATTTTGAATAACGACATTGCGATTTCATATCGACGATGCCTGTTTAGCGTTTGTTCATTCAGTTCATTCAGTCAAAATAAATAGATCGCATTTGGCGTTGGTCCTGCGGGAACATTATTGATCTGATTGTAATGTTTTAATTGGAAAAATTATATCTAGTATTACATACATTATAGTGACGTTTCCGAATATTTCCAGCCCCACAAAACTTGAGCATTTATTACAAAACTCCACTCACAGAAAATCCGATCTACAACTTTCACTTATTGAAATTGAATTATAGTACTTTTAAATCACCATTCAAATAATTTCAATATTAATTATATTACTAATCAAAAATTTGTGAAGAAATAGATTTGTAATACATTAAGAAATGGATTTTTCGCTGTCTGTGGCTGGGATGACTGGCTGCCAAACTCCAGAAAATAACTCTGGAGAATGGAATGGGAGTATTCCAGTATTCTAGAATAGAGCTTGAATTCCCGGCCTGTTTTAGCGATGATTAAATGGGCTGGAGTAAGAAACTGGCGGATACAGCGTGGGCAGCAGAAACAACAGAACAACGAACCAATTTTGTTACTATACAGAAAATTGAAGTAATATCTGATAAGAACTCGGATTATAGCGAATAGTCCATCCAGGAAAACTCTAATGTAAAGGCACTTCGGAATTACATTCCTATCCTTGTAGGTAATTTAGACAAAACAAGCATTTCATCTCCAGCCAGGCAGACATGCAATCTTTCAGGACATACTAAATACATCCAAGTCTCACATAGTTTCACTTTCACATGGAAAGTTGACTTTCGTATGTCGACGCTTCTGAAATATTATGGGTAAGTATGCCATGTGCGAACCATCGAGTTTCGAGATTCTTATAGCCTTGGTGGTAATTAGGTTGGATTCTACAACGTTAGTTTAGGTTATTTAAACACGGGCTACACTAAGCTTTCAATCTACCTTAAAAAACTAACATTTTAGAACCTGAACCTAATTACCAAAGGTTTAAGACTCGAAATTCGGTTGGCCTCACAGGTCAATGATACCAAAAATTGAGTGCGGATATGAACCTATGTGCTCACCAAAACAGGCTATTTAAATAAATTAAATTACAGAAAACTTTTCGGTGTTTAATCTTAACCTATAACCTACGACAGCAGCATTTCTAGACCCAGAGAAAAATTCTTTGCAGGAGGGCGTTCTCTCTCCATGTACCCCCCAATAAGCCCTGTTTTGTTATAATAATAAACTTCGGAGATTAAATTACCAAAGAACCATAGTTTTACAACAAACATGATAATCATACTTTGAAGGCTTGTGCATGCTTTATAAATGTGTATCATAGCATAATCGGATCGGATGGTATCCTTCGGGCGAGATCAAAATACCAAAGAAATATTTTTTAACATTGAACAGATGGTTTCAATTCCAACACATCCAAAGTTTGACTAAAGCATAAGGCTTCGCGTGCAAAGTGTCATGTTCTGCTCTACTACTGACACTCTCCGTTTAGTTTTTTGTCCGTAAAGGTTTCAAGAAGCCACGGTATTATGTTGATTGTTAAGTCAAGCCGCAGCTGATGTAGGAGTATTTTAGCCTAAATACTGAATCATCAAAAGTATTACTTACTGGATTTAACGAAACATTCTCTAAGTCAGTATAGGCTTGGCTGATTATTCTATGTACTGTGTAACTAATTCGTCAAACTGAACATAGCAAGCTGAATAGGAATTTTAACTTTGTTCATAATCCATGCTTTACTTACCCGTGCAATTCGTAACGGCAGACTTGTATCCCGTCCACCGCACATCCGAAAACCCCAAATTGGACCATCAGTCAGTAGGATTTCTTTTATTGACATAATCTTCTGGACAGTAAATTAGACCGATGAAGAAAACCCCGCATTCATTTCTGCAGATGGACTTCTGCTTAAGATCACTTTCGGAATTTGGCACTGACTTCTTTCAAACGTATTTTGTAGTATATAGTACAATGGCCGTCTGTCTTTCATTTCCTGAACACTAATTTCGTAAATCCTCTGAACCTCACTGGCCTATGTCAAACTTTGTCAGTCATAGTCGTCAAAGTACTCTAAATTGAAAGCCATTTTAAACCAGAATTTGAGCTAAGCATGTGGCATGTGGTCTGCGGTTTTTGCACACTTTAGTCGGAGTCGGACAGTGTGGCTTATTTCGGGGTTCTACTAACCCGGCTCTGGTACCACATTTTTGCACGAGGTATGCAATCAGTATAATTGTATGTATTTGGCAAAAGATGCTATTTGTTTTGCAAATTATTTTTTAAGTATAGATTATTGATATTTAAGAAGGCTTTGAATTTTTATATACGATTTTAGAATCCCAGCTCCAAATTAGTAAATCTAATCCAGTCTTTGAAACATGTCACTATTTAATTAATATTCATTGGCACATTTAAGGTTTAACAGCCAATTTAGTAGCTTCAATGAGATCAAAGGTTGAGGGTTGAGGTAGACAAGTGAGTTCTGGAATCTGGAATACAAATATCAATCGCTGTATACAGACAGACTATTTCGCTAACTCTCACTAATCTACATAATCTGACATTTGCATTATGAGTTACCCCATCAAGCATTAATTTGGCGAGTTTCACAAATACAAGACAGAGTGTAAACACAAAAAAGAAAACTATTTGGTATTGTAAATCCGTTTGACAATTTAATACATTTCGACAAATAAAGAACGGCGTCACAAAATAAATACATTTATGTACCTATACCTTTTCGTCAAATCAATTTATTTTTATGTGAAATTTCTTAAGTCAATTCGAAAATATTTACTAGTACATAGTAAGAAATCAAATTATCGATACCTACACATGCTTGTGGTATTACCTCAAACGAATCAGGAAACAGGTTAGTAATTGCTATTGCCTGTGCGTTACAAAATCACTTTGCTTGCAGTTACAGTTGCAGATCCGTTGCGGGTTACATATTTATATGCAGTTTACAATTTAATTTATAACTTACATATTTTTTGAACTAAACAAATTGAAATCACTCATTCGTACTGTGCATGTAGAATACATATAATTCACTATCACAAAGGTTTCCGGGTAAAATTCGACACTGACGAGGGCGCTAATTTCTTTCACTCACTATTGTACATTTGTGTAAAGTTTTAATCTATAGGACAATAAGTAGAACGGATACTTAATTAAATAGTTAACCATATATTGAGTATTTTGTACTGTGTCAATCCAGGTATAGTTTTCAATGTAGAGATCACATACACATATACTTGTTGGGTGATTTGTATTTTCGGGTTTTTTGGAGCCTGGAATTCGGGGAATGCTCAGCTCATCATCTGGATTCTCATCATCTGGTCTGGCTTCCAGTTATAGGCACCAACCAGGTATGAAGCTAGATAGAGCACCCAAGACTACCATCTAATGAGACTCGGAGGAACTTCCAGTTTAAAAAGTACAATTTTGCCACCACAACTTTTAATCTATTTATTGAGCATTTCTCCTTCACCGCACCGGTCCTTTTTAAAATTCGGCATTCGGTGCATTCAGATTTAGAAAGAACTTTCAACTTTTGACTTGACTTGACTTTCTTCGTTTCTGTCATTTTCGGATTGATTCAATTCCGGGTTCCGGGCTTTCGGGAAGGCGACAACCAGGCTATATTAGGTTTAAATAAATCGGAAGCTTAAGCCAACGACTACACCAGCGATTCAGGTTTGACGTAAGTCGTAAGTCATCTATATTTGCGCTTTGAATGTGCATGATGTTGTTGTCAGTTGTGTATATGTATTATGTATGTCCAGTCACCAGTTGCCAGTAGCCAGTTTTATCCATTGCACCGTCAACCGTATAAAATATTACAGAAATAGACCATAGACCATATGCACAATTCTCCTTTCACCAAGTTCGCGGACTGGCTCTCATGCTATAGGCATGGGGATTTTTTTCTCTGACATCTTTTCTTTAAAATGACACTCACTGAGAAATATTGGGCACCGACTGTCCGGAACAGTTTTAAACGACAGAGCAGTATATAATGTGGCTGATCCGCAATTTT
>JAQFYT010003827.1:0-10053 GCA_034694925.1 Ceratophysella denticulata | reverse complement strand
TTCCATTTCCTATTGCAAAAGTCTTCTTTTTTATGGCATATTCTATTTTTTCATGGCATCGAAAAATGCCACCCAAATCTTATTTACTATATTGCGAAGCTAGAGACATTGGAGATTGGAGGTTGTAGAATTGCTTAACAATGTCCCCGCAGCACGTCCCACCCTGATTTATTTAAATGAAAGGACTGTCGAGTGTCATGTACACCCCCAGTGAGCTAATTACTGAAGGACCGATGAGATTTATGTTCGACGTGAGATTGGTGACTTTTACATTTCCGCCTTAAAATATGTAATACAGACAATAGAAGCCCTGGGATCACATTACATTTTAGATTACAAATTACACCAAATATCAAATATGTGAGATTTGTACATGTCCTAACCCACAAGATCCAAACCAAATCGAATTGGACAGAATAGGAAGGGCTAAGAAATGGAGTTAACTGAAATTAAAAGCAAGGTTAGCCAGGTAGAGCGTAGCGCCCTGCTCTTAAGATTAACAAAATGAAACAAAAAGTAGTTAACGGAGCTCCCATTATTAACTCTTGTTTCCACATCCACACACGATATGCTCAAATTGACATTAACTTCCAGTTCTATGTACAATACCTCCTCGTTAACTCCAAACAAGTCTACAATTAGATTACATTTTGGATAAGAAGGAACCTGAGCCGGATTTCTGGCTTCTGACCTAACAATTCCTAAGGTCATTTTGGATTTATTAAATTAATATTAAATTCCTATCTACTCTCCACGAGGCTCCTGTGTGACTTGCACTACATGTTTCAGGATATTGCCAATCTGCACTTCATGAGCTTTTTCGTCTCGTCACAACAATGTAAACAAGGTTATCAAGCTTGAATTTATAATGAATACGTCGTTACATATATTCATCCAGATCAGTCTCAAAATGCATTTCTTATTGGTTGATCGGAGTGTGATCATCTGAGTTTTGAGCTGTATACGTGTTACATACGCATATAGTGCAAACTGCAACTTTGACCATTTACCATAATAGATTCTAATCCCGAATGACAAGTAACTTTTACTTTTTCAACAACAAGGCTGCATTGAAAATACTCAAATTACAAAAAATGAATCAGCAGGATTAACATGGGGATTAGAATCCCAAATATTGAATGGGCTATATTGTTTCATCCTAATACCCAATCTGTATAAATAACCGGAACCTCCCTAGTCTTTGTGTAATATTGACCTAATTTTGGGTGTCTGTGTAGCTGAATTAATTTTGGACAAATGCAAATATGTTATTAAATTGGGATTTACGAATGCTTCCGCAAAAAAAGTGGACCTAAATACTCAAACCGAAACGAAATATTGCTACCCAGCATTAGTTAAGACTGATCAGAAATCAATATAATTCAAACTTTTAGTCAACTTATGCGAGACCTACCAATTATAAATCAAATTGACAGCATTATCAATTGGCTGATAGATTTACACAATATGTAACAGATTTAGTTTGATGGGGCGTGGATGCATTGTGGATATGCACATGCATGCATATTTCGTGATTAATTTCTTACGGTCAAGTCTGAAAACGGCTTATGACAGGCCCTGCGAGTGATCTTGATCTGATTTTAATTGCTTGTCATTTGTTCCCTAATTACTTATGCAAGGTGTGCTTGGAAGGGAGTTGCTCCCAAGTCCACACGTCATGTCAGTTTCTTGACTATGAAACTTATTGTTACCCGTTGCAAAGTCATGCATCAAATAGGCCATAATAAGCTCTCGAGTCAAGATCAGAATCCTATGGACATTTGGGTGGAGTCACTCAAGACAAGAACCTTTGCATATTTCATTACACATTGATTCAGGTGATATAATCAATCTTTTGCCCTCTTCAGGTTCTCGTTTTGATTTCATAAATAAAAATAATATTATTAACATAAACAGCTATGGGCGAAATATTTAAGGCGTATCTCTAAATGTGTACTTTACTTTTAACTTATTGATAACGTGTAATATATACTAAACGGAAACAATTATAGGGCCTTGGGTGAGTTGAGAGTTAGATATATAGGTACCTATATATATTTTTTAGCAGTGTACCTATTTAGTTGTAAAGGCCAAAGCCAAATGCCAAGATAATGGATAATCAAAAATACAGGAAATTTTATCTTCTCAATTAAGATCACAATAAGTTATTTTCGCCGCTCAAAGTACACACCGTGTTATTAATTTCCAGGGTTGAGTCATCGTGATGCATAAGTACCTACCTATTTAATTTTATACATTCTCAGCTGTACATGATTTTGAATGTAACTTCACCCACCACGACAGCGTGAAGCATGTGGGACTTGACCTTTCGGATCACTAATTTTATTTCTGAAATCGTGTTGCATGAGCCACGATTTTCGGCTAAATTCAATATTTAGTTAATAATGTAAAAAAATCCATGCCTACCTGTGTATTCTCGAAAAGACGCTTTGTATCCTATGGCGTGGCTAACAAGTCCAATAAACTGGTTTTTAATTTACGCTCGTTATTAAATATTTACTGTCCCGTAATCAAGGCTCATTAAACGTAATGTGTCAATCCGTTGTCATAAAATACCTGTTTCCCATTTATAAACTCTACTGACAATAATAAAATAAGGCTAAAGTTCAGATTTCACATGTAATACTGATAAATGGATGCCTATATTGAAGATTTCAACCTCGACTTGTGCTTGTGAAACCTAATTAATTACCGTTTACTCAAATATGAAATTAATTACACACGCATTATATCTAGGGTATATGTACGTACAATTTCGCATTGACTGCCGCAAAAGCGTATATAAATCCTTAAAACATTTGGAATTTATGTAACGGTGAGCTTACCAGTGGTTATGAGCGGGTTCCATTGGAATTTGTGATTTAAAATGGCATGGTACAGTCTCATTATGGATTCTGATAAATTAACTGCTCGACTTGACACATAGGAAAAACTTCCTTGCAGGCAGTCCAAGGGCTTGCTAAACTAAATATTACACTTCATCTTCAGAATGATAACTTTTAGATCCCACCACTAGTTAGTGTCACCAAGAATTTTTAACCATTCCGTAATTGATTTATTGTTACAAAATTCTTCATACACAGACATATGTTAAATCCGAGATTGAAAATCCGATTTGGACCCAAATTCCCAGTATGTATTTCGTTTAATTGGCGTCCTTTACTTAATCCCACGGGTGAATTCACAATTCACAGCAATCGAGCTTAGCTGTCGTACAGATAAGGGTTAAGCGGAGAGGTTGACTCGGAGCTTCACTGCTATTGACTGACTTGACTTAAAGTACACGGGGGTTGAAGACGGATGAGAGCTCAAGCCTCGTTTTTTCTCACTTGAAGTAAAACGATTTTAATAATGCAGACGGACACTGAGTGTACAATAAGAGGTAATAGTAATCATAGTAATAGGTAATTTTTTGCCAGAGAGCGAAAATAGGTATATTTTGATTAAAGGGTCTCTCTCCTTGGCTTTCCATCCCTCGGCCGGGGTCTATTATTATGGGGTGTGTGTGAAACAGAGAGGGTTTACCCCTGTACTGCACTGCATACTGCATTGCATTGCACCCTCCATGCTATCCAATATCTCCTTCTTCTCATTACACACGGCTTTATAGCTATGGGGTTGACAGTGCGAAAATGCTCTCAAATCTCAGTTAGAAACTTCCAATATAATACTTCAAAGTAGGGCTTTTGAGCAATTCCTTCGATTTGCTCCAAAGACTTCTTCAAGCAAACTACCTACTACCCCTCATTCATAAATGCCTGAGACTTTTTTTCGACTTAATCTCGAGTCAATATATAATACAACTCATTTCTCACCATTTCTGATCAAGAATCATGATATGATTAACAACTTATCTCTTGAAGGATTACGCAATTTAGCAATTAATATACACTTTTATTTGGCTTTTCCTAAAAACTCCTAAATTTTTTTTTTCGATACGAATTAATTTGCATTAATCGAAATCAGAATAGAAAAATAGGGCGTTTATAGGTTGTATCGGTATAGTCTACGGTTACGGTTCATTCTTGTAGATCGCTCATTGCAAATGTACCTATAGCGATAATAGAGATGATTCGGTGGTGTGAGAAGTTCGGTTAGGTGTTTGTTGAAGAAAGCAAGAACAAACTGTATGCATTGGCATTGGCACATGCTGTTATATGCAGATGTTTCGGTTTGTAATGTTTTTTTGGGGGAAAGCACACATTAATCAGACTCAGCACGGCATAAAAATCAAAGGAGCATGATGAAATACTCCATTTACGCATGCAACCCGCAGTCTCGTCATGAAAATCCGCAATTTTTAGCTGGAAAACTAAAGATTTACCTTAAAAGAAAGCACACCATTGGAAAGAGTGTGAAATTAAATTTAAGAATCCATAATTGAACCGATTCGGTTATAACCGTGCAAAGGATTACAAATAACCCGTAACACAGATTGTGTGTATGCAAATACGGACATCACTCGGATCTAGGATCCCCAGTGAAGACAACAGCAACGGCGACTCCTTTCACTACGGAACGGACTACATTTAAATCTCTAAACTCTCCAGACATCACAGGTACATACATGAATTCCGTTATTGATTACCTAGTTGTATGATCCGTTGCCGTCAAAATAAATCCTAATAAGGTATAAACACAGCATTACAGCTGGAATTACCAATGTATGTTCAACCCTAAAGATTTAGGTTTTTACGAAGGGAATGGATTCTTACGAATCCTCTAATACAAAGTTCACAACGGAATCTATACACGAATATTTACACACTTCATCTTCTTCACATAAAGCACTTTCTTGAATTCGCTTATCTAAATAGTATTGTTTTAAATGATTTTTATATTATATTTGATTTCCAACTTATTCAAAATCAATCTGAACTTGAAATGAATTTATTGCAAATTGTAAAATACATTAGCATTATCATGTCAACAGTAGTTACTGGTACCGTTAATTGAAATTTGTTTACTGTCAACAAACTTTAAATTTTCAAATGTCAAACTTTAAGTAATTTCACCCAATCACAGAAAGAAATAAAACGACCGCCGCAGCGCCTCGTCACCTCTGGGACGGTTTTAAATAACAAGACCAGAGAACAAGATGTACAAAGTTTAGACCATCGCGCATCGTTTAGAACAAGAAACCTACTGTCACTATCTTGGAAAGAGTGGAACCAGCAGGTGGTACAATATAACAAGACGTACCTAGTTAAAAAGCATTGTTCTTCGATTAGAAAATGAAACCCACCGACACTTCCCCGAGAGGGACCAGGTACAATAACAAGACGTACAATGTTGAGAGCATCGCGCATCGACTGGAACGAAAAATCTACCGACACTTCCCAGTTAAAGGACCAAATACAATAACAAGACGTACAATGTTGAGATTATCGCGCTTCGATTGGAACAGGAAACCTACCGACACTTCCCAGTTAAAGGACCAAATACAATAACAAACAAGACGTACAAAGTTGAGGCCATCGCGCATCGACTGGAACGAACCGACACTTTACGGGGAAGAGTGGGACGTTTTACTTTCGTTGAGTATTCCTAGCGAAGGTATGTGGTATCTACTTTACTACATTACCTAATATCATTTGTAATTAATTAGCTAACTAGATTAGATGATGTGCTAGTGCTAGAATCATAGGCAAAATATCCGCATAACGTCTCATATGTAATTTTGATTCTGTTTATTTTATGATGATAATGACTACGTAGTAACACTTTATTCCTTGCCATTGTGTATGTTTCAGGCACAGTTTCCTATTACAAAGCAAAGGAAGCAGCCACCCATTCATCGTGTCACCCACCACCCAACGGGTAACGGGGTCTCTAGCCCCTCGGATTTCTAATTATCAGTGAAACGGAGAGATAAGAGGTAAAATGATTGATTGGCTAGGCTTTGATCGAGGATCGAGCTTAGCACCGTTTTCTTTGCTTTGATAATTCGTATATTTAGATCCCGGTTGACCTGAACTGCTGGGACCGAGAAGTAATTAGTACAAAGCTCCAGATGGTTTTTTGCGGAGCTGACCTGAGTTTTTGCATTCTTCCCAACAATAAGCTGGAGCGTGATACTTACGCCGCAATCAAACAGAAATGCTATGTCGACCTGGGAGGTGGGTCCACCGCGATTTCAAATCAACAATGAAACGGGGAGGTAAGGAATGATTATGGTCGAAAACGCTTTGCATTAGAAAGTACTTTTATCTAAATCGAAAGATCTCCATCTTTCGATTTAGATAAACTTTCGGTTGCACCGTTTTCTTTGCCTTGATAATTATTCAGATCGCGTTTGACCTCAACTGCTGAAGCCGACTATGCTGCAGCCGTCCTGGCGCAAGTATAATAACAAGATGTACAAAGTTAAGATCATCGATTGGAACAAGAAAGCTACCGACACTTTCCCATGGGCCTCTTATTATAAATCAGAGGCATTTTTACCAATTTTTTGTAAAATAAAATAAAATTGGGTTATTCTGTCGATTAACCTTGGGCATAAGGGGATGATCATGTCTGATAAATAATTCTGGATCCACTATAAAATACACAATGTATCAAGCCAAAGCGTAATACATAATTGTGCTACCTATTGGATCCTGCAATCTAAACTATACTGTACATACCTAGATACACAATAAATTCCATTTCACTTTAATATAATGTCAGCAGGATAATGCACTTTTCAGAAACCGTTACGAATTTCCAGATGGGTGAGTATAGTGTAGTGGATAGACAGAAGGTTGAATGAAGTGGGGTTTGGTTTTGGTTTTATCGATCAATTATTTTATTGGAAGAACGAGCGAGTGACGAGAGTAGGAATAGGACTGAGTTCACTTACATAATATTGAGTACAAAAAGTCATTCTTTCACTTTGTCTGTGTACCAATCAATGCGTGGAACAATGTAGGTAAGATTATTCGCACGAATTGTCTCCACACCCGGCCCATAGTAACCCACCACGTAGTTGGAGCCATCCTTGGGCTGAATATTCTGTGTTGCGATCAGGATGATATCCACCAATTGCCCAATAAATAGAAAACCCAGTGTGCAGAATTTAAGGGCACCCATCCCGATGTGCCCTAAATACAGTCGATCCACTCCAAGAATCCCAAAGAACACGGAAAGCAGTAAAGTTGTACTATAAGAATACCCGTTCCTGTACACACAAATAATTAAAAATGAATTAACGCTTTAGTGTATGTCATGCACAAATAGACAAATACAAATAATGCATTATCAGAAAATGAACGCCCTCCACGTTATTCGTGGGTTTTACAGATAATGAGTGCATTGAAAATACATATAATATAATTGTGCGTTCAATTTGATTGATGTTTAAGTTCAACTCACGTCCATTTGCAGGGAATTTCTTTTTCGAAAGTTCGGCTTCCTGTTTCTGTGCATCTCAACCCGTCAACAGCAATACAGGAAACTAAATATTTAAAATACAATCAGATCATAATTAAAAGCAAGGTTTAGATAGAATTAAATATCCAGGTAAAATTCAAAATATCTTCAATAGATTTGTCGGGACCCACTTTTGGCAACGCCTTCAAGGGTACAACCTCTTGGCTGTTGAGTGGCTGGGTCTATATTGGACGTAATGTTACAGAGATATTGTCCCATCCGTAGTTCGAAACAGTTGACCTGCATCAAAATCAATGAATCATTAAGTTGATTAACGATTTTTTTACTGCTTGTAATCTCCACAATTGGCAATTTTTTAAGAATAACTAAGTAGATAAGTAGCTCACACACCTCGTCAGCATGTTCTTCACTAATCAAGTCTTCTCCCAGCATTACAGGTGAGCAGAAAAGGAGGATCACAATAACTTTGACCCAACCAGAATTCCATGGACAGGACATTTCGGCTCGGGTTGGAGCCAGTAGCCTTTTAGTCAAGTGCACGTGCACAGAATATGCACATGACCATGACTAGCGGAGTTAAAGCATGAAAGCACTATTCAGGATCCAGTATATATCCGGCCCAGGGTTTTGTGGTCAATGTCCAGGGAATAAACCGTGATAATTTAAATGACCGTTGTTCAGTTCGTGTTCCTATCCGTAGTATCCAATTGCCTGTCACCTTTCCTGTGCTAGGACAAACAGAAATATTGTAAAATATAACTTCCGTTTACTACTTATTTTTAGTAAACACCAAAGACTCAAATCAGTTTTCAATTATTATAAGATTAACACTAGCAATGTATGGTAAATAAAACGTCAAAAATGTATTTCTTGATATTGCATAACTTAGCCAGCACTTACCGAAAACTCGAAAGTGAATTTTGGTAGAAATTAGAGTGAGGTTGGAGTTTGAGGCCGTTTAGTTTCTTTTTCTTGAATTACTATTTGTAAACAGGTTATTTATCTAAATTGACTAAAGATAACTCCGTATTATCAGGTAAACTATCAGATGATTTGAGATCGCAATTTCTGGCACTTGGGACTTTGGAATTTTGGAATCTGGTGCGTAAAATGGTCCTAAACTCAGTCGTGAGTCCCGGTCTTATTCTATGCTCCGTTTTCTATCCGTCGAGCTTCGACCAACAACTGTTTCATTCGGGACTTGCAACAGAGTCAACAGAATATGCTCAATGTTTCCGGCGTACAGCTCAGCAGCCTCCGGGCCTCTTCTGGTCCAGTCAGTCAGTCCATCAACCTACAAATAAAAACCCACAACCGCACCCACACCGCCTATTATTGTGCACATACCTAGACACAGCATCTCGGTTTCTTATCGTCTTCGGTTTTATGCCGATTAATTACTTGTAAATCCTGAATGCCTAACTAAAATATACCTAATCAATCCAATGTAATAACTAATTTTTTGAACTAACTGCTCAACTTTTAATAATCTTTTATATTTTTTACTAAATGGACTTAATATCAATATGTAATAACGTGAATGTAAATATTGAACACCGTGTGTAGAACTTTCAGATTAGCATCAAGGATACGGATATAAATGGAATTTAAAAAAATAGTTGTGATGATCTCCTGTGACTCGTGTCTGGATGGACTGGATATTGCAGATTTTTCTTCCCCGAAGTAAAAAGCATTTGGCTCCAGCTAATCACAAATATTAATATATTATAAAAAATACTATTTGGCTTAGATATTTCAAATTTCAAGGTATGAAACAACTGATAATATGTAAACATCTCTGGTAAACAAACTTTTGAACAAATTTTTTCTTCCGCAGAAATTGACAATCATACTTTGAAAGCCAAATACATATTATTTCAACTTCGAGCTTGATTCTGTTCCTTTTTTAATTACACGTTCCAGCATCCCATGCTGTAACCGTTTGCTATTGCTGGGCTGTGATGCATAGTTAACCTTAAATTCATTTTCACGTTGCTATTGGCTTTTACCTGGATCAAGTTAAAGATTTTCAGTGGAATTTGCTCGTAATCTTTGCTTACTTTGTACTGGCTAGAGTTATGATACACAGTATTCTTCAGTGCCCGTGGTCAGGTTAGATTCGGTTCAATTTCTCCTGAGCCCTCTGCGTGCTTTTTGTTTTACCTTAAACCTTAACCTATGTTACCGTTACACTACTTATTGAATTGATCATATCATTGTCCATTAGAGTAAAAAACCTACGCATTGTGTAACAAATTGTCGAGTGGTCAAATGCATGAGTATATTTGGTTATTTCCACTATCGGGCAGTATTACGTTCAAAATTGCTCTAAGCAAAGAAATACATTTGTAATCACTAATCAGTAATCTAAATAGGCTTACGAAGGGCTCACTTACGATTAATACCACCGGTGGCATAATCGCGGTTCGCGCTGATAAATACATCACATTGATGCGTTTGCAATTGATGCATGAACACGCCAGGTAATTAATAAATATAGAAATTTTAATTAGACTAAATTAAAAGTTAAAATAAAAGATCAATTCTTTCTGAAAAATATCAGGAGGAAAGTTGGTTACTAGGGTGACTAGACTGTAAATAAGTTACACTGGTCCCTCCATCTAGGTATCGAATTTTTCTTAATTCGTGTTAGGTTTGGTC